>JAOEGS010008822.1:0-45054 GCA_025447755.1 Corythornis vintsioides | reverse complement strand
GGGAGTGGAGATCTCCCTGCTGAGGAGAGGCTGAGAGAGCTGGGGCTCTTTAGCCTGGAGAAGAGGAGGCTGAGGGGACACACACCCATAATGGCTGTAGAGTAGTCTTTGACCAGGCCATGAATGCAGTAGGTTTCATCTATCATGTCCCTGTTTCCTCCATGAAGGGAAAGGATCTGACACTTCAGATCACACAGCTTATGTAATGCATTTGTGCTAGATTTATGTTAATAAACAGGGCCTGAAGCTCCCCTCCTGTTACCAAAGGCATCAATTCTCATGTCTTCCTTGCCAACTGATGCTGCATTGCACAGTATAAAGTTCAGCCCAGAAATGTCTTTATTGGCAGGGAACAGGGTGGTGGGAGAGCATCTTTCATAATAAACAATTGAATTGTTAGGAAGAAAATTACCTTGTCTTAATAGGAGAGCACTTCACTGTACTGCTGCTGGTATCCAGATTCAACATCCAGTAATTAAGAGATCATACCATTGCTGAGTATCAAATTTGAAGGATTCTGACAATCTGCATTTTCTTCTCTCTCTAGAAAGAGAAGGGAAGAAAGCATGCATGTTAATACTCTTCAAAATATGCAGGTCAGCAGTGAAATAGCTTTTTTAATTACTTGAATAAATAAGCTACATCAAGTTTATTTTATTTCCCCATTTTAATATTTTTTGACATAATCAAAAGTTAATACATTAAGTAAACATGAAACAGCACAGGAAAATTGTGTTTAAAACTCAGGTTACAAAGACACTGTGAAAGGCTCACATTTTCTTATATTTTTAGGAGTAATATTGTCTACATTTGCTTGTTCAGAGTTTTGAACAAGAAAGAGGTGGAAAAAGAGAGAGAAAATGGAAATATTTCACTGTACAGTGTAAATTCCTTGTTTTATCACAAAACACCAAATAACAAATTGCATCAACCAAAGCCTAAAAGCTAAGTAGCTTCTCCCTCCCCCCCACCCCATAAATGAGTAACAGTCGACAGCTCTGGAATGTGTGCTGCTCTCCCATTAAAACATTTTTTCCACTCGCTTTTTCCAAAAATCAAAAGTTCAAACCTAAACTACTACATGTTATAAAAGAACAAATTTACCATGACACTTAAACAAAGACATGAGTGTGTATTCAGCTTTCTTGCAGGAGAAATGAGTTATGTTTCTTGTTAAGGCAAGGTTTGCAGTAAATAAATAATTTCTATGGTTTTGTGTGTCGCCTTATAATTATTTATCCACGTAGATGTTCTGTTTTACGGTACTGTTAAAGGTGTAACTCATACCTTTTTTATCGCTGATGTATTTATTAATTAAGGTTTATAACATTCCTCCTCAGAAAGCAAGATATTAATATCCCTCTGATACAAATGGGGAAGTGGGATAATGGACATTAAGACACTTAGTTCGGTATAATTTAGGATATTTGTGGCAGTCTGGGAACCTCAGGTGCTAATTTTGTGCCTAGGAATGGTATAAACAAGATGAGTAGCATCTATGTTGAAGACAGAGACAAAATGAGATGGCTTTGGACTGCTGTGGGTAAAGCAATATATCTCTGGAACAAAAAGCATGTGATTTTTGTGTTCTCATATTGTGTTCTACATCTCACGTTTCTTAAGCAGCTGACTTGCTCTATGTAGTCTTTAAAGCTCTCTAGGAAACCTGGAACACCATTTCCCTTTATTTGGAACAAGTGGCTGACTCACTTGTCTGCCTTGAAAAACCTCTCCTTCTGTCCCCGAGTGGAAGGAGGTGGATGTTCTGAAAGCCATCCTCTGGCACAACAGACGTGCAGAAAGTCCTGCTGGTCCTGAGCCTGGCCAGCCCTGAATCTGTGGTCAGTCTGCAATATGTTGAAGGATGACAGCTTCTGTTAGGTGCTGCACTAGCTTTAACAGAATCACAGAGTGTCAGGGGCTGGAAGGGAGCTAGAAGATCATCTAGTCCAACCCCCCTGCCAGAGCAGGGGCACCTAGACCAAGTCACCCAGCATCTTCCCTGGCCAGGAATGGAACCCAGGCCATGGCGGTGAGAGCACCAAACCCCCACCCCTAGACCACCCTGTCTGCACACACGTCCATTCTTCCAAGCATACTGACACTGCAAAGTATTGTGCTTTGTGGATGCACATTTGGCAGAGCTAGATCAGAGGTCTGCTCTAGATTCGGACCTTTGACATGCAATATATTCAGTAGGATGGAACCAAAATCAGAAGACCGTTGAGCATGGAGAAAGCTGTCACCCAAAGCTGTACCCAACAGCCCTGGCTCACCATCAGGGTTCATTTTTCCCTTAATATCTAATGATTTATGAGGTCGTTCCTTAAGATCATTGTAGAGATGTACACAAACTGAGGGATACCGTTTTATTTCCCTTCACTTTCCATATTTTAACAATATAGCTGAGACATGAAATGTGATAATTTCTATAGTTGCCCCTCCTGTTGTCTGGTAAGATGACATGTGAAAGGACCTTACAGGGTAGTTATCTATAGTCATAAGTTCTCTTTAGCCTTTTAAAAATCCTGTTGTATTTCCCAGGGGGATACGTTACGGATATTAACAGGGGGATATTAACTTTTCAGATGAAAATGCTTGGAATTTTGTCTGTTTTAAAGGCCTTTGAGCCATTGAATTTAATGTTGGTTATGAATGGGATTGTAGAAAATAAGGAGATGTGGTCTGTCAGAAGTACATTTCTAGTAAGGGCGAGCAGCACAATCAGTTTTGTTGGGTGCAGATGTATCACTGTAGTGAAAATGGCTGGAAATGCCAGGCAGCTGAAGAGAACAACCTGCTGGGTCACATAACCATGATTTGATAACCTCTGGAATAAGGACAAAGGTGCTGTCTGTGCTCGACAGACAGTAAGCTCATTTAGTTTTCAGTCATTAGACTGTGAACAGTACTCAGAAAGCTAGACCAGGATATAAATGCCATTGAGCTGCGGGAAGCAATTAGGTAGCAGTGTCTTGATAGAAAAAGGGCAGCTGATTATTAATAGGCTAATGGCAGGTACATATGCTGGCTATGTGTAAGTGAGGGTGAGTAGGGGTTTGCTTTCCCCCTTCCTCTGGAGCCAAGCAGAGTCCTCACTGCTGTGCTGCTGTGGCCACCTAGGCAATACAGGCACTGACCCAGAACCAAAGGACCAGCTGCTGTGATATCTGTCACACAGGGCAGGTATCTGTTCCCCTGGGCTCTGCTTCCACCTCCCACGTTATGCAAGCAAGCAGGAAAGAGACTCTCACCAGAGGTTAGGAAAACTGTGATTTATAATATTGGTGGTAGGTGGAACAGGGGAGACTTGTGGGACCAAGAGAGCCAAGTATTTTAAGCATCTGTTATAGCCTGTGCCAGATGCAGGATACCAGACAAGATGTGCCATTTGTCTGTTCTTGAATGGAATTTCCTATGTCCCTAATCCCAAGCAAACTCTGTTTATTTATAATATAACCACTTGTGGTTTTGTAGAGATGGTACGCAGTGCATTTCATCTCTTCACTTGAACAATGACATTTTAACATATAAAAAGTGATTTATTTAGCCGTGTAAACTCAATCAGTCTTGGAGGGTGTTTTGCTTTGTCATGGGTGAATCTGCAAATGCTGGAAAACTTTCCTGTTTCAGGAAGCTGAACTGTCTTGTTTCCAGGAGCGCAACTTTCTCTAAGACTTGTCTGTTTAGAACAAAACACAGTTCTTATAAAACCTAGGTCAGTAGGTAGTGATTTCAAGTGACTGTGTTCATGGTCACAAAGAAAAAAATTATTTGGGAAACACTGACTGTCTTCTTCTGAAAGTGGAAATTTTTTTCCCACTTGGAAATGATTATACTTAATAAGTGATTCCAAATATTTCTCAAATAAGCAGGAATTTCTAAGCAAAACTTTTTCTCAGAATATGTCAGTGAAAAACTACAGCTTTTTTGGTGGAAATGCAAACATTAGTTGTAAAAGGAAACACCTCTTTCTTGCAATGCATTTCTAGACAAAATTAGAGAGAAACAAAACCTTCCCAGACTAACAATAGTATCTCATGTTGAGACTGACTGATTACCTGGGAGTTGAATATCCCATCTTTAAGTCTCCGTGCTACTGTGTTAATACCAAAGACACAAGATCCAAGCTACATTTAAGGTGGAAAAGGTGTTAAATTTAAATAATTAAAAATAAATATATAAAAGCCTGAAAGATGGGAAAAGTAAAAAACTGTAGTTACAGATTTTGCTGACAAATCATGAGGGCCCACAAAATTACTGATCATAATCCAAGCTTCTCCAGTGATATTCTCTAACTTTTTAGGTCACAAAGTACATTAAAACATATGCAATTAACTGCATAAACAAGCTGCATGAGCTCAGCTCTTTCTGCTTCAGCTTTTCTGTTTGTAAAGCTGAGGTTATAATATATGGCTGGGGTATTGGTCTGAAGTCCAGCTTCTGCCTAGTTATTACTATAATTACTGCAGCAGATGTCAGAATCAAATGAAAGCATTGTCATTCAACAATTAAAGCACAGACAACAGCCATGACTTTCCTCGTGTTACTGCATGGATAGACCCAACAGAGCAGATAACAAATGTTCACGCTTGCTTCTAGGTGTGATCCTGTTAGCAGAGGATCTTTTGCCCTACTGCTTCCCCCTGCTCCCCAAAAAAGGTTTTTCCAGTACACTTAGCTGTTTCTAACTGCAGCTAGAAAAGCTACAGCTGCATTTTTTGGCTTATATAGCTTGAGCTCAGCCCTCAGCAACTGCTCAGTCTGAGCTGTTTTACAAAACTGTTTTTCTGTGAACGCTTCCATTCCAGTTATCACGTGGTATCTGTGCCCCCTCCACGCACACTTAGTGACTGGATGCCTTATCTTCCCATTACAACACTGGTCAGGTACAGATTTCAGAGGTGGTCTGAAAGCTGGGGACAGAGGTGAGACTGAGAGGACTTAATGAAAGCTGGATTGTGAGGTGGAGTCCCGATGGGATAGCCCAACAAGCTGATGCTGAGTCACACAGAGAGCAGCATACTGAGTGGAGTTGGATGAATGGTCAGCTCGGAGAGGAATTTCTAAGCCAGAACTGAGCTGGTGCCTTTGGAAACTGTCATTTGCAAATGTGCTCTAGTTGTGTGAGGTCCAAAAGACAGGGTTAGGGATAGGTCTGGGGGGTTCTGTGCACTTTTGCGCTTTGGGGTACTTGGAATCTGGGTGCAGCTACTTGCTTGAGGTTCAGGACAATCTCTAATGTAGCTAAATCATATAGCCTAAGGAGGCTGCTGCTTCCCACAGAGGTAACATCCAGCCAAGAACAGCAAGTGTTTCCTCCTATGCATCTAGCACAACTGCAGCTAAGTGGTTGCTTATGTTGAGAAATGAGTGAAATAGTAACTGAAAACAAGAACCCTCACTGACACGACCACTGCTTCTTAATCATGACACAAAGCAGTGTTATCTTGCCCAAGCGTGCCTGTCTCTCTCGGGATCATGGAGACAGTAGTGTTTGGAGAGCTGCTGTTTGCCTGGGGAGCGGGGAGGCTGCACCTGTGTGAGGGCACGTTCACAAGAGTTTTAGCCCAGAAAGAAAAAAGTACATCTGGAAAGAGCATCACCCAGGTTGCCAGACTCTGGCACTGCTACTAGAAATAATCCTTTCTCGGGAAAGTACCGAAATGTGGCTGTCTGGTTTGCCCACAAGTATCTGGGCATTTTTATTTTATTTTTCTTTGCCGGAGTGGGTACTGGCAGTTACTTGGCATTTTGATTTCTGCCCCAACTAGTGTCTATTCTTTCTTTGCTGATGATAGAAGGATACGCCTGTGGTCAAATTACTGGCCTAGGGATTAGGCAAAGTGGGTTCTGCTCAGATTTTATTCTGCATCCTTGGCCAGGTCATTTAAGCAAGAATTTTGAAAAATGCTCAGCACCCACAAATAGGATCAGGTTTTTCAAAAGCTCTCTGTTTCCGCTGAGGCAGCGGCCAGATGATCAAAGGAACTTTGCAGAAAATTTGGCTATAAGTCTAATTATGAGAGTTACTGGGTGCTGAGCACTCATGAAAATCTGGTTCTTATTTGAGGTGCCCAGCTGGGAACCAAGCTCTCCATCTACCTCCCATCATGACGGGAAGACACTCGAGGAATCTGGCCAGGAGCAGTCTCTTGAAATGCTACACCAGCAGCTTTCTCTGTACCTTGCTTTTCTCTAAAATGAGTAATGTTGCCAGGGTGCTTACAGGGATAAAATTCATTCATCCACTGTATATGATGTTCCTGGGTGCTTCTGTAGCCAGGACAGGGAGGTGAAGTGTTTGTTATATGGTATCTTTTCAGACATACTGATCATCTGTGTAAGCAAGAGTGTGTTAAAGAGAGTGGAGCAGGAGTCCAGCAGTCAACCCCAATGTACAATTTACAAGACACCATGTTCAGGAGCTGCTGCTCCTTGTTTGTCTTAAACCCTTGACCATGAGGCAGGGCTCCACCATGCTAGGAGATGTTGCAAATGGATCAAAAAGACTCACCCTGAAAAAACCTTTGTGCTAAACAAAGTGGAGCCAGGAGAATACATTGGAAAGGAATTATAAAGCTGTTCCCTTCAGCTGTTTGACTTCTGAACTCCCTGCCTGTTGAGTACAGTAAATGTATCATTTTTTTTCCTCACATCCCACTAAAGTATTTGCTGTTTTTGGGGGGAGTTTTTTGGTTTTTAGAATTTCAACTTTACAGAACTGGTTACTGTCCTTCTATGAGATACCTATATACAGTAGTAATTTTTACAGGTGTTTTTTTGTTTGGTTTGGTTTGAAGACCAAAGAACCTTAACTTCAAAATGGACTGTTACATTATTTTTTTTTTTTCTAAACGTAGTGTCCTCAATTTCGCCTCCAGATGGTGAAATCTGAAAGGTCCCGAACCTCCTGTGGTGCATGCTGGAGCAGCCTTCCCTCTCTTTCCAGCAGCTTGCCCTCACAGGATGACATTTTCTTTCCAGCTGAGACTGGAGCCCCCCACTTCCCCCCTCATTCTTGGCCTTCCAGCACCGTCCGCATCTGTGTGAGCTACTGCTGCCCAGATCCCTCTCCAAGGGGCAGGGAGGGCTGGCTCACAGAAGCAAAGCCCCCAGGCTGTGTCTCTGGAACACAAGACACCTCGAGTGCATTGTGTTTCCAGAAACGCTCCTCTGCTGACTGGCTGTGGGGAGTTTCTGCTCTTCTCAACCTCTGCTTCTCGTTTGAGAAAGAGACCCCTTTTCTGCCCGCCTGTGTGCAGAAAGTGTTCACGTTAGAGCAGAACCGAGACACAAGGTGAGGCGGGAGGCGGTGCCCCAACGTGAGGGGCCTGGCCTGGCCTGGCCTGGCAGACGAGGGGCCACTGGCCTCAGCCGCCCTGTAGCCCCGGCCTGGCCCTGGCCCGGCCAACTGCCTGAAAGATTTTATGACTCAGTGATTCTATCTTGGCACCCTCTGGGTGTCATGTACAACGTTTCATGTTTGCCTCAAGTCCCCAAGACGTTGAGTTGAGCAAGAGTTGAGCAAGCACAAGTATTTCTCCTCATCACTTTTGGTGGTGGACTGCAGAAGCTGGGAAGGAAGGGCTGATGCACCCTGCGTTGAGATCTGTGGTGCCAAGTGCCCATGGAGGTTGAGAAATAACTTTTTCAGTTAACTTCAGCTTTGGTGGGAGTTGAGCTCTCACAAATGGAGTTCTGAAGTCTTATTCTGAAGGGTAATATTCTATGTTGCAAGTGTCCATCGATCTGGAATTCCAGATCTCAAAAGATGCTTGATGAATGGAGCATTGAAAATATGATAGGTTTCTGTTGACTTATTTTTAAAATATTTCTTTCATAAGATAAACAGTCAGCAGAAGGTTGAAAGCATGTGTAGCAGAGAAAATGTCTCTGTGCAGTTGCAAATTGAATTTATTTTGCTTGAGAGCATTCAGCATACAAGTGACAAACATGATGTTGAAAATAGGGTGTTTCAAAAGAATAATATGAAATATTTAGTGCAAGTGAATTCTGAACTCAGTGAAAGGCGGGTTTTGTGCTTGAAATTTTAATCTAAGAGCAGTCTTGCCCTGACAATGCAACAGACATATACCAAAGAATCACATGCCAAAACTAATTGGTAGCTTGGATTGTAAAACTGAATATTTGGATCTATGTGCTTATGAGCAATCTAAAAAACAAATGCAATGAAAGTGACATTACAGAAGACATCTGAGATGAGTAGATTTTCTTTAAACTACATCTTAAAAGCCATCTGATAATTTATAGCAGCAAATTAATCTCTAATCAAGTATCAGGCCTGGATGCTATACATACTCTTTTCTTCATTTCCTGGGTAGTATGAACAATGTTTTTAACTGAGGCTAGTAATGCAAGTTTATGGAACAATCCTAAAATGTTTTCCATGTTTCCTGATGTAGTAAATTATGCCTAGATCTCTGAAAGATAGTAACAGTCTTTAGGAGTTCCTAAGCATAAGAACTAAGAAAACACCCTTGCAATTGCAGCTTGGACTGCACTGCACAGACTCCTAATCTGAGCTATGCTGGTCGAAACTGCAGGAGTTCAGGCTAACAGGTACAGAACTGCACCCCTTTCTTTGCACACACAGCAAAACTTGGAGATCTCATTGTCCAGACCTGCATGCAAATTGTGTTCACAGTAGGAACTCCGTTCATCATGAACACCTTCGTCTTTCACTGCAGCATATTTGGGGGCTATTCATCTGGAAGGCTGGGACAATCTTTCCAGTTGTTGCCTTGTTAATTTGTGTGAGGAATTATTACTTAATAAACAGGCAGGCTAGCTTTTGTGAACTGACATTCAGTCTGTGAATTCCACACTGAAGTACCAAGTGTTGTACGATAATCCACAGCAGCATATCACAAATCATACCTACTACAGCTGTTCCAGTCTCAGAATACATTCATGTGAAGCCTAGTAATGATTACAGCTGTTTCTGAAGCACAGCTGGATTTTGCTAAGCTCTGCCCACCCTCAGCAAAAGTCTTTTCATTCATTGGAAGGCTTGTGCTTTGAGAACTCTTTTGTTACCCTCTTTGAGTTAACCAGAACTTGGCTTAGGGCCTTAATATCCTTCTCCCTATCAACTCAGCAACCACAGAGGCAGTTTATTACTGAAAAGAAATCTAAGAAACAGTTTTGGCCAGCATTGTCTTGGAAAGTTCATTTTATTAACATGGTTTTGGTTTTATTTCAAAAATACTTTGACAAGCACTGACATTTTTGGAACCAGCAAAGCACAAGAGACTTGCTCCTAAAGGCCTAAGATTTGCATTTTTCTGCAGTGAACATTGTGATGTGCTACTATGGTAAATTCAATTCAAGCAACTGAGTGAAAGGACATAAGTACCGAGTGTTGTCTTTTTTCCTTCATTTTCTAAAATACATTTCATGTGAATGCTAGTGCTTGTGGGATGTACTTGCTGAAGTACTCTTTGCTTATTTGCTTTTCACAAGTGGTGCAGGTGACAGCTCTATCAATGACAGATGTATCAATGCTGGCAATATAAACTTCACTCACAAGCCTGCTTTTATTGCTCAACTTTGACCTAACATAACTACCTCTTGACTTTTTGCTGAGATTTGCCAGCAAGGGTCCCAGTTGTATGTTTTCTATTAATGTTCATCAGCTGAGAGTTGGACTAAGATCATCTAATTCGCTTACAGAGAAATATTGGGAAATATATTAATACTTTCTTTTCATTTTATTTTTGTTTTTAAAGGCAAACTGAAAGAGAAATTCTGGTCACTGAGCCGCATAAAAGAACCTTATTCTGATAATCTGCATTCAATGGGGCTCCACACATGGAAGGGCAGAATGCAGGTAAGTTGTGTGCTGGCATAAACAGACCTGACTGCTAAATTTCTTCTGTGGTGCATTGATTGTATTTGTTTTGAATGTCCCTGAGGCTGTACCATCTTCCATTCTATCCCTTTGAAAATTCTCTCAAGTAAATGAGAGGCAATGTAAGCATCTCCATTTCAGGGACTAGTGTATTATATATACGTATTGTTGCTTCACATCATAATACTCAATTTTGTTAGAAACTTGTTTTGCAGTCTGGAGTTTTCAGTTGAAATAATGGTCAAGTGATTTAAGTTCCCTATGCAATTTCACAGCGTGCTACTGTACACTTCTTACTTTCCTTTCAGAAAGAAGTATGTTGGTTTGGAAGGAGTGGTTGCTTTTTTAGTTAGCAGATGTTTCAAAAAATCCAGCTTTTAATCTACCTTTGATACCTAGGATGTCAAGCTGTTAGTTTTGACACATTCTCCGTTTAATAGGATGGGTTATGTATATCCTAGATGTTGCTGTAATAGATTCCTAGGAGTTGAAGTAAACTGGCATACCTGACCCAGGAGTTTATGATTTTTAGTGCTAGGGATATTTATTTCAATAGAAACTCTTTCTTCAATTTGCAGTAAATTTTTTTAAATCTCAACTGTATTTTAGAGTGATTGCATAAATCATGTGACCTGTTTCTCCAGTTGCATAACCAGATTATACAGGCCTTTCCTTACAATAATGGAAAAAACTAGTTAGATTATTTTTCTGTTTTGTTTTGGTTTGTGAGGCTTTTTTAGGTTAGAGTGTTCTTGTTGGTACTATTTATTTCCTTTCTGCAAATGTGGAGTTCTCAGAAGCTGACATTCTGAAGTGTTACAATTTGGGTTTGCCAAGAATATTTGTAGTAACTGGCCAGATGTCTCTAAACTGACTGTAATGAACACACACACACACACACACACACACACACACACACTTGTGGAAAAAGCAAGATGTGTATGCGATGTGTACCAGGAGGATGCTCTAGCTGCATGGCAGCATTGTGAATGGCACAGCTGCTAGCATGAGTCTCAGATTTCAGTAAGAAAGTTTCTTACCTCCCAGGATCTCAAGATTATTTTTGAGTGCCCTCATGTTGAACTCAGTGGAGTCGTTGATGAGACCCTCCAAAGAATGATGTCCACACACATGCACAGACACCACAGTCATCAGTTTACTGCATGCACACAGCAGTGGGAATAGACCTGGAGACCTTCGCCTCCGCAGCCACAGCTGCACATCTGGCTGTGGGCTTTGCAGCCAGCAGAGGGAACCGAGAAACTCTCACAGGGCTGCTTCCTCTGGGCTTCTTCCTAACCAAGAGAGGGCACTGATTCTCACTCTCTTCTGCAAAGGGGCCATTACGTGTCCCCCCTCCAAAGTTCCACCTGCCATTCAAGAAGCAACAGACTTAAATTTATCTTGATTTGCTAAGAAACACAGACTCGCATAAAGAAGTTTTAATCATTAAAAGATGTCCCTAGGCTGCAGAGTGGTATTAATCCCCTGCAGTGCAATTACCAGACATTAAATTTGTTTGATTTTTTTGTGTTCTCTGGACACATAAAGACAATTACAGAAACACATCCAACATTTCAGGAGTACATGCAGACCGAGCACAATTGTTTACTGATGTGTGCAGAGAATAGGCACAGTTATTGCACAAGAGCCACAAAAGGCTTTTTGTGGACCAGGACTCATCATTATCTTTTTTAAACACACAAAGGTCCACAACTTTTGCTGAAGAAGAATTCTGTAGCACAAAGAATAGATCTCACTTTCTGGAGGTAAAGCCACAAAAAGGTGACGACGATTATGCAAACCTCTATAAGTGGCAAAAGAAAGAAACTTTTTTACAGTTAAATACAGGTATTTGGCATTGCTACATACATGTATGTCTTGTTTTCAATTGAGAGAACAAGCCATGTTTTTGTCTTTTCCCTGCTACAGCAACTCCATTGAACCATTACTCTTTTAGAAATATGATGTTAATGAAAATTAAAAATTATCTCCCCATAGAAGGAAAGAATTCTCATCTTAGAATGAATGGCAGGCCAAAACAGCATGGGAAAATACAGGGTTATATTTAAGCTTCAGGGATAAAACTCAGTCTTTCCTCCCCTGAGATACATAGCAAGACATAGATTAAGTGGGCAGAAAATTCTGCCTTGTAGATGGGCTCCTGGCTGTATGAAAATTGTCCTGCCTTCTGCAGCTGGTAGTGGCACGACCATTAATGGTTCTTTTCCTACTCTTATCACTCCTGCTAGTCCTTCAGATACCTCTCATTCACTATTCTATTTATAAGTAATGCATGCTTAGTGGTCATTTTCAGTTTAATAGATTAAGAGACAAAGGCTCAATTGCTAGAGCAATTAAGTAGTTGAGCATCAGAAGGTGCTAATTTGTTTTAAGAATGGGAGAAATTAGGAGTCTGTACCCTCAGAAATTAGCTCTAGGATTAAAAACTAAAGGGATAGGGCAAAGTTGGTGGTTTTGGTTGGGGTTTGTTTGTTTGTTTGTTTGTTTGTTTGAATGGATATGCAATTATATCCTGGACATTAATGGAGATGGCACATGAGAGGAAATGTAGAAAAGACGACAACATTCTACATGCCATACCTGTGAATGTTTTTGCCTAAGCACTCTGTGTTTCTCTTTGAGTTCCTTACTGCTACTGAGTTGCCATGACTGAATCCTTAGCCAGATGTTGCCCATCCTTCCTGGTCCACAGCAGTGCATCTCTGCTTGCTTATAAAAGCAGGATAAAGCCAGGATAAAGCTGGCCTCTTTTAACCACAGAGGGGAAGGAGAGGTGGTCATTTAGATATTTATGCACCCCCTCCAATAAATATTCTCAGATCCCTTTCAGAGGTTTGTCCGGGTTTCAGAGGAAGTTTGAAAGTGTTAGGAGTAAATGACCTCTCAGAGTTTGTCACTGTAATTCCCCCTGCTGTTCAGCCCTGAAGAGTCTTTCCAAGACAGATCAGCTGCAAGGGGTGGGCTTTGTAAAGCTGAATACAGAATGCAGGATGGGATTAAAGTGCTGGACTGGAACTCAGAACTACTAAATCTGATTCTGTACCACGAATTTCACTGTGACGACAAGAACAACAGTCTGTATATTTAGTATCAGCACATCCAGAGGAAAATATATCTCTGCCTCATAAAGAGGTGGTGAAAAGAAATTAATGAAGATCAGAAGGTCTCACAGGCAGTGGTAGTGGTGGGCCTGTGCACCAACAGAAAGTTTATCCTGTGTTTTAGGTGTGTGGTCTAACACTTCTGACAGCAGTGGGATTACAGTAGTGGTTAAAGTGGGCATTGAAGCCCTAAACAAACACCTAAAAACCTTAAGCATAACCACCAGGAGAAATGGCTGAGCAGGACTGCTTGACACTCAGCTGGTCTGTGGCTGAAAAATTAGTCTATTTTCTTATTTTTAAATGTTTTGGTCATTGCTCAAAAAATCCATCAATTTTTCCATTGGTTCTTTTTTTTTTTTTTAATGTGGTTGTAGCACTATTTGAAATGACAGTGTTTTTATCTAGATATCCGTATGCTTTATAAAGTATGTTTATAAAAAGCAGTTTCAGATCAGCACAGATAATAAATAAATGCATTCCTAGACATCTCAATTCTCTTGGAGACCTGCTGGCTTCAGTCTCCCTTCATCTCCTGCTGCAAAGTGATGCTACACTGAATTACTTACTCCCTCTAAGAGAGAAATTGCTCAGAGGAGATTCTGATCTAAATTATATGCATTCCTTTGAATACAGTTTTCTTAATATGCCCTGCAATCCATTTTTCAAATGCCAAAATGCTACTTTTCACAGCAGACTTTAATAAAAGGTATTGTGCTATATGCCCTTTTCCTGTGCCATTTTATAATTTTTTTCTCCTTGAAATTTGCTCTGTTGGAAATTCTGATTTAGCTGATAGAGTAAAATTCTGTGTGAACAATGAGGCTTTACTGCCAGATTGTACACCTGAATTCTTTGTGTTTCACTTAAATGACATATCTCAGTTTTACAAGAGGGGTGTTTTGGGGGAGAGAAGGGAGTTTTGCTACAAGAATCAGATGTTAACTATAGACTAAAAGTTTGTAGCTCAGAGATGAATGACATATATAAGGAAACCCACTGAGCACTGTTCCTGTCTCCTATGGGCAATTGATATGGATTAGGAGGATAGTTTTACTGTAAGCATTCTATAGAAAGCTCTGTACTTTGTTTTTGAATTGTTCCATTTGCTTGAGGTTTGGGTTTTTGTTATTTAAAGATACTTATGTAATCTTCCAGACAAATAGCTGAAGGCAGTGTTTTCTTTTCCCTGTTAGTTACAATAGCTAACATGTAAAATACAGAAAAAACCTTACAGTATGCAGAAATGGGCACTGAGCAGAGTTCTGCTGTTGGTACACAGTGCTATAGATTAACATGTTGCAGCTAATGTGAATACAGCTATAAGTAGACATAATTCTATTTAGAAAATAC
Organism: Corythornis vintsioides; assembly: GCA_025447755.1. Taxonomy (NCBI): domain Eukaryota; kingdom Metazoa; phylum Chordata; class Aves; order Coraciiformes; family Alcedinidae; genus Corythornis; species Corythornis vintsioides. The sequence goes on along the minus strand of JAOEGS010008822.1, from coordinate 30,702 downwards.
TTTTTTATATGGGGAAATAAAAGAGTCAATTTAGAAAGATAATTGTTTGGCTATCGAGAAGAGAATACAGCCCTTGAATTGCAGAATGTATTGTTAAACAGTTTAGAGACCACTCTCTGCTTGGTTTTGGTTATTCTCACTTTCCCTCCACTCTGAGCACTGGAGAGAGGCATTCTAGGATTAGCCTTTCTGTGATGGAATTCCTTCAAACAGGTGACTGTGCTGGAAGTGCACTGAGTCACACAGCAGAAGAAAACACCACTAGTCACTAGTTCATCTCTGTGAGGATGCAGAGATCTGGAGAGAGGATTGCAGAAATAGTTTTGAAACCACTCTTTAATGTTTCAACTGTTCAGTAGCTGTCTCTGAGGAATTTAACTATTCCTTCATCTAGCATTAGGAATGCCTATGCAGGGAAACTGTACATAAAATACAGTTTAAACTGATGTAGAATTGCACAGACACATAAGGTCTGTTGTTAGAACATTGCTTGTGAAATGTGTGCTGTAGCAGACAGGGAGTCCCACCACTCAGCCCTACTAGTGTGCTGCTGTGGGGCTTCAGCTTGATCACACTCTGAAAGGCAGCAAAGCCTGGGAAGATGTACTTCAGTCCCAAAAATGGCTAGTCAATAATAATAGTCATAGAAAACAACTCCTTCCTTAAGTCAGCACTAAGTATTTTTCACACCTCATTTAAGGAGGTTTCAGAGTGTAGTTTTTTACAACTTTGACTGGACTGAGAGGGAGACTAGTAAGAGGGATCATAAATGGTTAGGGTTGGTCTGGGTATACTAATCTCTTAAAAATCAATCAGAAAGGGAGAGAAGAACTTTTTTTTTTTCCCAGCCACACAGTGTTTCCCAGCAAGATCTGTTTTTATTTCACTGCTAAAACAACAGACTGTTACTAACTTAAATGTCAGATGACACTACATCTGAAAAAAAAAAAGGAAGGGGGGAAGGCAGCACCACCCAGAAAGGCAGCACTGGAGCTCACAGTAAGACTTCCTCACAATAGCTGTTTAGAGCAGAAACCTGAAGTAGCAGTAATCTTACCTTGAGCATACAAGATCCAAGAAGAGAAGATCACTGGCTCAAAACAGGGGAGGACTGAGAAAGTGTTCTGGTCTGCTGCTGGTAGCATGCACTTGGCTTTTATGTGCAGGTGGGAGGAGCTGCTCCCTACGGTAGGTGGGCAGTGAGGAGAGCAGGCAGGCAGCCTTCAGAAGGAATTGTGGAATAGGTTTCTGCTCTTTGGGGACAGAAGCAGGGAGAAAAAGCAAGCTGGATGACATTGACAGCATAAATAGTGTTGGATTTATTTGTACTGTTTTGTTTTGTTTTCCTTAATTATTTAGTTAAGATTTTCTAATGCAGTTTGTTTCTCTGAATGATTCCAGTTATTTATAATGCTGTTATGTCTCACTTTGTCTTGTGGAAGCATTTCTACAACAGTGAGATGATAATGCAAAGTAGTTATCAGAAAAGCTTGTGTTTCCCTTTCTGAGAAGGGATAGTTATGAGTAAGTAGCCCCTTGATCCTTAAAGTTGTCTGTTTAGTCAGGATTGAACTTCCTTGATATTCCAAATATCTACAAGATCTCAGCTCTAGAATCTTCCTAAGTTTTGTTGTGCAGAGCTCCCCAGCTTTTCCTTGATGCAGCTGTGACATGTTCCATCTACACACTGACTTTCTAGCAGTTTAGTTTAGAGCAGTTTTATTGTTCCCTGTCTGAGTTCTAAACAATTTTCCCAATTGGTATTCTCAAAAGGCAAATGAAGCCAAAAAGAAAAACCAGTAGGAATATGCATTCCTGGTGGTTTCTGTGTAACATGATTCATTGTTCTTTTTAACTTGTTCAGTGCATTCAGGGCACAGAAGAGTGGATGGCACAGTGTCCAGACACTGGTCCTGCAGGTGAAACGGGCAGTTGTTCCCATCTGGAACACACTCATTCTGTATTTGCACGTGTCCCTGCATGGGGCATCTGGGCCTGTATCACTTACCATGAGGCATGAGTAAACCTGTGTTGTGTTGGAACACTTGTGAGTGGAGAAAGCCAGAAAGTCACAACAGGAGAGAGGACAATGGTGTGAGATCCAGGGAGGGGCTGGAATTGCATCCTGATTTAAAATCTGCAGAGAACCAGGCATAAAAATGAATGAGAGCCTGAGCTGAGGGGGCTGAGATAGGCAAGTTTGCAGTGGAGGTGGTGGAGATATGACACAGAGTGCTGCTTGAACTAGAAGGCCAATCTGGTTACGGGTTAAGGAGGTGTGAGGTGCTCACAGAACTTGCATACCAGTGTTAAGTGGCAGAAGCAGCAGCGTAACCTTGATGATGTCTGTGACCCTTGATAATCCGTGAGATTTAGAGATGTCAAGCTGAAAAGGACTGGTTAAATTGCTACTATTTCATGCAGGTTATATAGGTTGCTGTTGGATAGGGTAGTTTTTATATTATTGCAACTAATTGGGAAAAAAAGTCATGTTAAAAAATGGTAACATGAGAATAGGGAAAGCAAGGGTGCAAATTACTTATTGCAATAAGTTTATGTAATTAGTCCAGTTATGGCACCTTGTTATGGTTCAACTGATTAAATGAGGTACATAAACTGGAATTCTACTTGGCTAACATCTAAACATCTGTACTTAGAGAAATCTAAGTCATGATGTTCAGAAATTAAAGACTTGCCCATGTTGCTATCGGATGATTACACTCTGCTTACACTCTCAAAATTGCTGAGCTTTCTGTAGGTCTCTGAAAATGAGTGTGCACTTCTATCAACTCAGAATCCCCTGAAGATCGAGATCTTTTTTTCTTGGGAAAAAAGTCTATATGTAGACGACTACTTATACGCTGAGATTTTACAATTGTAATTTTTTAGCTCTTGACCCTGTCCTTCGGGTGCTAAGCACCACTTCACTTCTCAGAAGTGTGTCAATACCCGAGCAAGCTCAGTGTGACTCCTCTATACTCTGTGGGTTGTGCACACTGAGCATGTGTCTACTGTACTGCAGGCTTAAGGGTAGTCTTACCTACATATATTTCTAGAAGAGAATAATTAAATTCATTTTTCTTTAGTGATAAATAAACCTACCAACAAATAAATTTGATAAAAAAGTATGAGACCTGTATTAATGGTTATTGAAACAGCACCACGATGCAATGATGTGGAAGGTTACCTGATGAGACTAGAACACCTAGGCACAGATGGTGGTCACTGCATTGCTTATCTTCCCTAAGGAGATTTTTAGTAGATTAAAACTTTAACAAAATATACATGGGAAATTTGGCTTAGTTTGTCCCGTGATGGACTGGATTTCAAGGCAAACTACCAGATAGTAAATTCAGTGTGAACATGTCAGGACAGGTTGTAACATTCATATTCTAGGAGCAATGTACAAACTTTCAGTTTTCCTCTGCCTTTTAAAACAACACACTTCAGTACTCCTTCCCTTTTGTTCCATTCTTGCCCTGAAACATCCAGATCCATGAGCTGCCAAGAGATGCTGGAGGCAGGCAGTGCTTTCAGTATGTGCTTTCCAAAGGCTGCACCCACTATTTGCTTTTCTGGCTAGGAGGGCTACACCTGCAGTGCAGAATAGAACTGCTGGTAAGCTTCATCAAGGTACCTTTCATCTTCTTATGACACTTCTGGTAACTGTGTACATTTGCTCTTCAGTGAGTCTTCTATTAAATTAAATTTGTTCCAACATACAAAGCATATGACAAAGAACAATTGTTAGTAGAGGTGGCATCATCCTGAAAACTCAGGTCAAAATTATAGTTGTACAAATGACAGACGTTTCACCCTAGGCCTTTTAAAAGGAGATAGGGCAAAATTCCAGCATTTGTTCCATAAGAGGCGTTTAGTTATTACTCCCAGTTTGCTGTGAATGTAACTGAGCAGAATCATGTGGCTGAATATGTTGATGGTGGATGTGGAAAGAACTGTCCTGAACAGATTAGGAGGTTGAACCTTTGCAAATAAATGATAATCTATGTAGCATCACAGCAAGAACTCAGGTAGGCTGTTGAGAAGTATTGTTTAGAAGTATCTGCTGTTTAGAAGTATTAACAAAGAAGGAGGGTCCCTAAATAATTAGATATCAAGTGATGGCAGATTTGCTATCAAAGATCAAGGTGTCAACTTTTTTTAACCACAGGCCAGACAAAATTAGAGTGGGACATCCTACTGTAAAGCAGGATATTACAGGTAACAGTAACTTGATGAGGTGAAAGTTAACTCTTCCAAATGTCAGCTATACTATTGAAAATGTCATAATTAAAGAGGAGGGCATTCCAGACTTTCATTGTGACCTTTGTTGATAGCAAAATATTCTGACCAGCCTGCAGGCAAATTTCTACTAACCTATACAACCCTTACATTAATATATCCTTCTTTTCATCTTACTTGACTGTAGAACCAAAGACAAGAACAATTTATCCATTGGACAACTAGTATTTTTTTAACCTATGGTTTCAGCCAACATTCTGTCTTCTGTTACACTTCCTATCATTGTAAGTTTTATCCAAAGTGTTTCCAGCAAATTTGCCTTGAATTAAATTTGACAATGTTGCTGTTTTTATAGAGCATTGTTTTGGGTTTTTTGTTTTGTTTTGGTTCTTTTCAGTAAAGATTCACAAACCTAGAAGGGAGAGTAAGGGGAGAGAGTGAGCTGTTTTCAAAGTGCCAGTTCAATTAAACCCATTTTCTCTGCACGTTACCAAGATGGTGGCTTATATTGCCTTTCAGATTTGCATCCATAGGTTAGGGCCAGTCAAATGGTCTGGCTCCAAAACTGCTGTGTGTCAGTCCAATGTGGAATACAAAATCAGGAGACATTTTGAAAGTGCAGATCTCATGTTCTAAATAAGCATACACCAAGACCTGAGTGTGTGTGTGTGGAAGGAGCACATGTGAAAGATGCATGCCTACCTCAAATGTTTTCTCCTCTATGACAAGGTTTAATATTTAACACATAACCTGACAGAGGCAGAATTAGAAGAAAAATAAACCAACCAACCTTTCTGGAAATAATTGATGCAGAACATACTGTAGCCATCCTAACGCCATTTTGTGTGTGTCTTGTCTGTGCTGGTTCTGTTTTGTGTTGTGTCCACCAGTGAAAAGAGAATGCAGTCCAGGAGCTGCTAGTATTGGATCTATCAATGCAGCCCATCTCCTATACTTACCGAATTCCTGTGTCTGTGTGTCAACTCAGTTTGCTCAGCAGCAGAGTGAGTGTGAGCCAGTGGCAGGCTGTGGCAACAAGGGACAGCGGTGTCTGGGAACGTAATATTAACAGGAGCACAGTTAGTCTGTAGAGGAAAGTGACTGTCCTCTCTAGGCAGGACTAGGCCCTAGTCCATCTGTCCAGAGTTGATCCTCTGAAAGCATGGAAATGCCAGTAAACTGGAGTGAGTCCAGTGGAGCAGCATGAAGAGGGTCCTCAGGGCTGAGACACTGCAGCTCTTCTGGGAGCACCTACCAAAGAGCAGCTCAGTAGCCTCTGAGCAGGTCACGAACAGGTGGAGCCAAGCTCTTTACAGAGGTGTGAGGACAGCAGGCCTAAGCCGAAAGAAGGGAGGTTGTGTTTGGATATAGGGAGAAACTTTCTCCCTGCAAGGCCAGAGTGCAGCTGTTTGTGTGGTGAGGCTGTGCCAGGCCCATCCTTGGAAGCTTTCCAGAACCAAATGGGTGAAGCCCTGAGCAGCTTGTTCTGGCCTCATGGCTGACCCTCCCTCAAGCAGGGAATTGGTTCAATTAGACATCTTCTGGAGTCCCTAATTGTACAGTCCTGTGTTATTGTGTAAAAATATGAGCTAAGTTTTCCCTCAGGTGATGCTGTGCAGGAGTTTAGATTGCCTGGTTTAGATTAACCTGTACTAAAGAGACTAGGGCATGGGCCCAGGGAATGCTCACAGTTGGTAAAGTGTCCCTGTGTTCAGATTTAGTGTTTGTACACGTCTGAGAGATAACCAAAATAACACATGGAAATCTGAAGCTTTAATTTATGACTGAGGATTAAATAATACTTGTCTTCAGTTCCACCAGAATGTGCTTGGTGGCAGTATTATGCATTCTGTCTGTGTGTTTTGAGTATTATTCTGTTAAATAAGTTTTCTGAAAGTTTACTTAATGAAGCCAAGTGGCACACATTTTGGCTGTGATCTATATTCTTTTAAATCTCTCTGCCAAAAGATGTATTGTTTTTTATTTTGGTAAGTTGTGCTCTATTTCAAATGAAATAGCATCCTTAGGAAAGGCATCCTTAGGAAAATATATTTCTGATCAAAGGAAATATTTGGCATAGGGACACTGAAGTTAAAAAGGGAGTAAAAAAATTTCAATTAAAAAGTTGATGTTTTCTGATCCATCTCTAGCACACAGGACATATGCCTTATTTTGCAGATATTGCTCACTTTGTAGCTACACAGTTGATCAGCACTGAAATAATACACATTTTTAGACGCCTTGCAACACTAAGGAATTCTTTCCACTTCTGCACAGAAAAGCTGTATAGAGTAAGAATTTTTTTTTTTTTCCTCTTCATAGATATTCAAACTGCCTATTCTTACAAGCCAATCACCAAACCCTAGGAATTTTCTCCCAAACATAATAATTTTTTGTTCAGGACTGGGGAAAATGTAGTTTTATTGCATACTTGGTCACGGGCAAAATTATTTTTCAAGTCTAATGACATCTATTTTAATGCTGGGGGACACTGTAGAATGTAGGACTCCCGAGAATGCACTGTAAAGGAAGCAGCCAGCTTCTGCTGCAGCTGCACCACAGCAAGAGGTAAGTGTGATTGATGGGCAGTGCTCACACAGGCTGAGCAGAGATGCATTTCAACCCTTCTGTCTTTTCCAGGCTTCTTTCTCTGGGTAACAGGTCAGAGAATGGCCTGTGGAGCAGTTAGCACACAGAGCTTAGCAATTAAGACACGTCTCTGAGGTTTGGAGTTGATAATAACTTGGCTTTATGAGCTCGTTTCATTTTGCATAATGGATACAGGGTGTCCCCTGCTCCTGTTAAAACTGGAGGAGTTGGATTAGTGTTGTCTTCTTTTTTTCTTTTCACTCTACCCAAAGCTTTGGGCAGCCTTCATTAATGCACTGCAATGTGTTCAGTAATGCTAGACACATCAGTGACAAGACAGTGAGTTCATTACTTAACCAAGGCTTTTTGCATTTAGGATTATAATGGTAAGCTTGTTTTTCACTTGTGTTTGTCTCTTGGACACGCTTCAGTGGCAACCAGTCAACCAACCTGCAGAAACAATTTTCCTGTTTTCCCCATCTCTGATGCCTCTTTGGCCTAGGTACTAAGAGGAGCTTTTGTAAAAGAAAAGAATATTGCATGTGATTAGCCGAAGAATTCTCCTATTGCAGGCCTATTGTATTAATGGGAATAAATAATAATATATTAATACAGTAAAGGGAAAGAAAGCATCCAGAATGGTGTTCCCTTTGCAATGGCATGCACGTGCACTGCCAGAGGAGCAGGAGAGCAGTGCAATGAGTACAGACCTCACATTCTCCCATGGAGCAATGTGCAGACTTCAGCTCTAAATCACTAATTTAACCATGTGGCTTTCTTGCACTACAGTACTTTTTATACCACTTATCAAAAACCTTATAGTTCCATTTCCATGTCAGAACTCGGTGTTATAAATTTTTGAACTTACAGAGAACCCGACAATATTTTATTTCTGTGAGTGCTCTGTTCAGGATTATTTATTTTGCAAAAGCATAACTCTTCTGGTTAGGATCTGTAATTCATGCAGTTGCAACAAGAAAAAAAGCAGACTGAACTACCGAAGCTTCAGCTCTCAACATGGCATGTTACATGAAAACCTTTCTGCTCCATCCAAATGCAAAGGCACTTCATATCTTAAAGCATTTATTTCTGTTTATGTTGGACTGGATGGTGTGTCCAAGTGTTACTTTTTCTCAAACAGTTCAGTGTTTGTATGTTACTGGTAACGTTTGAGTAAGCCCTAAGCCAAAATAATGTTGTCCCACAGATCTCAGATGAAATGTATGTGAATTAGGGAGGGTTTTTAGTTGTTCAGTGTGATGGTTTTTGTGTGTTGTGTTGTGTTTCTGTAAATGAATGGAGTTGTCTCTCTGTACTGTCAGGCTGCTCCAAGAAGCTTTTCCAGAGGTCTTCAGAAAGGAACTAGCAGACATGCTGTGGACTGTGGAAGGGATAGCGTGTTTGGCAAGTCAGCTGCTGTTCTGGCAGCTGCTCTCTGTGTTCTCACCGTGCAGCAGAGGTGAGCTGGCTGAACACAGAACCCCTCAAGGGAGAGGCAACTGTGCAGGATGCTGAAAACCCCTCCTCCTGCACACTGTGTCTGTGCCATTTCTTGGTGTCAGCCTCGCCTGACAAACCTTCTCTAACCATTTCAGAGGAGTGCTGGGGCCTTGCTCAGTCCTTGCTGTCAGCTGCACTCAGAGGTGCTCTGATTCAGGAACACTGGCAGTGGCTTTCTCACAGGGCTGTCATCTGCTGGTGACAGAGGAGATGCCGTGATGTGTGGTTTTGGGTGAGGAGGACATTGTCACATGCACTGTGTTAATCATTTGGAACAATCAGCTGGTTTTTAACATATTTTTTCTGTAAGAACATCTTTATATGAATTTGTTTGCTCAGTCTTATGGGAGCAAGACAATCACAGGTGCTAAGCTGTTCTGATACTTGCATCTCAGAAGATAAGCTCCACTGCAGGAAGGCTGTAGGGACAATTTCATACTGTTTCCATGCTGGAGAATTAGGATATATTTTGAAATTACAGTCAGGTTGCCTGAAGCAAATGCAATTGTTTAGTGTTTCTGTAACTATGATGAACAAAATAAACTGGGGTGAAGTTGCAGGCAACTTGAAGGCTAGGCAATACACCCGAGTTGTTTTTAAAATGAAATTTAGGTTCTGCAAAATTTTTTGATTTAAAATCGATTACAGGTTTTTGTCTTACACTTCCTATTCAAATTCTTGCCTTCAAACTCATTTCCCCCCAAAAATTTATTTTTTCATCCCTCTATAATGCAGGTGTGAAGTAGTACAGGAAGAGTTTCCATTTTTTTTTTTCTTTTCAGAGAGTACCTTTGATGGTTTTTTCCTTCTTATGTGAATAAGGTCCCTACAAAGGATATTCGCTCAGATGCTGAAGTTGCTAACTGCTTGAACACTTTGCTAACAGATTTATGATTCTCTCACATTAAAAAAACCCCAACCTACTAAAAGGGCAAATCTTGTGTAGTACCATTCTCTGCAAGTAAAACTGATTGTCAGAACTGCTATATGATGTTTAGATTCTCTAGTAATTCTGCCAAAAAGCAATAACATCTATATATCTATTTAATATTTCTTGTCAATCAAAACAGAAGTCCTGATGTGTGAATCTGAGCTCATGTTACTTCAGCATAATTTTTTGGACTTGTGAGAAGCGGGAAATAGGAAGGTCCTCTATGATCTAATTTTTTTTTGTTTGGCTGAACTTTGTCTCTGTATGAGCAGTATATACCAAGTGTGGCTGACTGGTGAAGGTGCTTGCATCACATCTCTTAATTTATTGCCTTAAAAATGAGAGTTGGGAACCAGTCGTGCTCTGTATATTGGTTATTAAGTAAAATGGGAATGCAGTTCTATTTCAGCCTGTCATTTTGAATTGTGTGCACTTGCACACTGGCCACAGGAGGAGAATGAGGGATGTGTACTGAACATGAACATTTAACTTGCTTGGTGCTCCCAAAGAACATTTTGCAGCACAGTGTTTCCCACATTCCTAAAGACAATTGGAAACAAATTGTCATAAATATGAGAAAAGAATCTTTGACTTTTTTAATCAGAATGAATCTGAGTTTTGTTTGTCTCAAGGTAATTATTTGATTAGCACTGAGGGTTTTCCATGTGTGTATGTTTCTCTATGCACATCCATACGTAGCTGTCTAGGCTGAGTTGATGCAGAATGGCTTAATGGTAAATCAGTAGAGTGATGGCTCATCATTTACCTGCCCAAGTATTAAACACCCAGGCATTCTAATTTCTGCTCAACAACTTCCAGTTAAACTGGCATTGGCTGGTACGTGCACTGTAGGGAAACGGGTTCAGGGCATTACTTCTGATAATTATTCATTTGCTGTTTAACAATACAGGTTGAATAAAAGAAAAGGATAGTTATAGATGTTCAGAGAAGGAAAATTATTTTCTTTAGATTGAAAAGAGATCAGTTTTGGCCTTCACCTGGGGTACCACCTTCTGTTTGTTCACATCATATGTAGTCTATTTTAGAGCATAACAACTCCTGCAAAAAGCTGTCCTCCTACATGCACAAATACTCATCTTCCCCACAGTGATGACAAGGGCCCATTGCAGGCACTCTGATTCTAAAAATTCATGCACTAATAGCAGAGAATTGATAATAGTGCAAGCAGAATGGTCAGGTCTCTGTGACTTTCTACACAGAAGTAAACACAGGAGAGCTTGGGTTTGTCAGTTGAAAGAAAATTCAGGGGAAACATTGCAGCCTTCAGAAGTATGTAAAAAGGCCTTGCAAAGAGAAAGAGGCAAGCACTCCACGTTTGGAAAATCAGAATGTGGATCAAGAAAGAGCAGAGTTTGCTGTCATATACATTTTTATTTGCAACAGGATCTCGACTAGTCTGTTTACATTGGAACGTCTGTACAGCCGACTTCACAGACTTCTGTGTTGCACTGGGAGTTATCCAGGCACTGTGAGAATCTGTACCAAACGCTTCAAAATGCTGTTTGCATGCTTGGAATAGCAAGTACTTCAGGCCATGGTGACCAGGATAGTGTTGTGTGCAGTCTGTAAAGTGGAATATGCTCACACAAAAAGGTACCTAAATAGTTTTGAACGCTGCAGGTCTCTTCAGTGATTCATTCTGAACTAAAAGGGACTAAGTTATTCCCACCAACTGTCCAGACACAATCAGCATCTATTTTCACTTCTGAATCACTCAGGATTGCTGTTTCCAGGTCGTCCATGTATGCAATCCTTCTGTTTCAGATTTCCTCTCCTACTACTAGGTTGCATTAATTTTGTTAGAAATTAGATTATTACTCTCTGCTGATGTTTCCAGTCTCCCATGTCTCTATGTTTCTCACTCCTTGTTGCTTAACAAAGAGTTACGTGTTGCTTAGAGAAAAGAAGACATACGTTGGAGACCTTTTCCAGATAATGTCTTCAGATACTTCAGAAACATTGTTCCGCTTAAAATTATCTTTCAGTGTTACAGAAATCATCTAAATCACAGAAAACTGGGTAGCAAAAAAAAAAAAACCCAAACCAAAATCCAACTTTTATAATTTATAAATGACTTTCCCCTACCAAATCTATTACCATGGGATGGAGACCATAACTGGAAGTCATGGTTCTGGAGAGTTGTAAAATCTAGAAGAGCAGTTATTTCTTTAACAATTCTTCCCAGAGTGGAAGACTTTTTAATATAAAATACAGGGAGAAGAGAATGGGGAATAAGCTAACATAGAAGTGGAAGCAATGATAAGTCTAGGTTCTGTGGTTATGAGGGAACTGAATATATGTTAGGAAAAGGGCTGGTAGTTCCATTTGTTTTTTCTCTAGTTCTTTCTTCACCTTCCTTCCTTATTCTCTGTCTTCCCTGCCTGCGTTGTTGTTGCTGTCATTTTCTCTCACACATCATGGAGATGCCCTGTGCTAGCTGAGAACACAAAATACCGTGTTTGCCATTGTGACACAACCTATTTTCAAGTACTTTGTGAATGATCCCTTGCCAGTGACTGCATGGAATGTCCTAAAGGTTTTGTTGGATTTTTTTTTGCATTGTGTACAGCAGTAGAATATATTCTGAACTAACTTCCTAAAACATCTGAAATAGTAGTTACAAGGGGTGAAAGAGGAAAAAACAAATCTCTAAAAAGCAATGTTGAGATGTGGACCGGGTCTTCTTGTTCATAACCAAGTGTTCAAGTGGGCTTTAATTGCTGGAGTGGAGACCTCCCAGTTATCTCACTATCTGCTCAACCTGTCAATGAGCAGAACATCTGGGACTAGGGGTCATGCTGGCTTTTTTATTTGGGCTCAACTCTTTATCACCAGAATCTGATCATTTTTGTCCAGCTGTTTTCAAGATGTATATGAAGTGTTGCTTCAAGTCCCACTGTAAATAAGTGGTTTCTTCGAGTCCCCTAAGTCAAAAAGCTGTAAGAAAGCTTCAGAACTGACTAGCAGCACTTGATCAGTTTTCTTCAGAGTACTTCTAGAACATTGGCCATGTATTTCTGAAACAGATTTTTATTTTCTCAAGTGCTTTTAACTTTTCCTGATTACTGTCAGGGCCACTCAAAGAATCTGAACAGCTGTGCCCGATAGCTCTTCTGTGGCAGAGACAATGGAGAGCAATTGTAATTTCCCTGTAACAGCCATGATTTTATGGACTGCTACTCTACCTTCTCTCAGCTGCCTTTTTCTGGACAAAATCTGTGGGCTTCACTCAATGCCCACTGCTGTCTGGGAGAGAGATCTTGGCCAGTCAAGCAAATGCAGGGTGCCTGACTGCAGCTGTCAGTACAGGTTTATTCTTTGCATTCAGACTTCAGCCTGAAGGCTGTGTTTGTAACAGGGATGTGCATAGAGGCTTGGTCCAGGTAAGGTGCTAGCTGAGAAAACATGCAGCGAGTCCATTCCTCTAGACACAATTTTGTGTGCTACTGAAGAGGCTCATAAAGGAAAAAAACTCTCTGCATGACAGTCATTCCTGATCCTCAGGCAGGCAGAAGGAATAGTGCACTGGAAAGTTTATTATAAAAATAAGCATACACAAAAATACACACATGTAAGCACTTATTCCAAGAAAAGCCATGGCACAACATCTTGAGAATGTGCTTATGGAATCATTACAGTAATGAAAATGTCACTTAAAATATAGTTAAATGAGTATATGAGAGAGAAAGTTAGTTGGGCTTCCGTCTGTTTGGAGTAGTTGATGACCTTCTGTCACAGCTGCAGTGCTGTAGCACCTAGATGTGAATGTTCACTGTTGAGTCTCAACCACAAAATTGAGCATGTAAGGGAATTATATTTAAGGGCAAAATATTCCTGTTAGCAAGGGGGATGATGTAATATGGTGACACAGGTACAAAATACAGAGTGCTTTACACTTCTCTGAGCATACCCTGGCTTCTCACTGAAATCTTGCTCTGGTTGGAGCTGTGAGTCCCGGTTGCTAGGGGACTGGGGATAACAGGATAGCCTTTCCCTGCTTGTTTCCCAGTTACATTGGCTCATTCAGTTTGGCATCTGTGAGCCCCTCCACCGTGGGAGGACGTAAGCCTGTAGGTAGGGAATCATCTCAGGGGACTGGGATAGTCTTTGTTTTATCCTTTTGGCATGTGGAGGGAAAAGGATAGAAAGAGTCTGTGTCTGTCATGTAGCTGCACCAGAGATCCCACTAATGTCAGAGGTGATGATGGTGGATGTGCTTTTCCTGTCTGTTCACATCTCTGAGGTCCTCGTTGCTGCTGAAGGATGCCATCTCCTAGCCCCAGTACATCTAATGGCTGTACATGCTGAGGGGAAACATTACATTTTCCTTGTGTCTCAATGCCAGAGGTGCCACCAGGGGAAGGTGTCAAGACGGTTCTTCTTGCAGAAAGACTTACTAGCCACTTAAGAAATGCAAATAGTTTGGTTTTGGTTTTTTTCTTGGCCTACAAAGGAAGATTTTCCAGGCACAGTGTTTTTATAACAGAGGATTGAGTGGCATTTAAATCTTGAAATGGTTCTGGAAAGCTGATATCTTGAGTAATTCAAGGTAAATTTGGATGACACTGTATGTGATTGTAGCTGAAACTCTCCACCACGTGTGCTAGGGGCAGATGTGATATAGGGCCTATGTGTTTAGTCTGGGGAATCACAAACACTTTCCAGGGCCATGCCATTCCTCTCATCCCCTTTTTTTAAATGGGTTGGACAGATGTGTAGCTCCTTTCTGTTGTGTGATAGGATTGCAGTACAGTAATGGATGTGGGCAAGGTCTTTCTCTGAGCAGTTTCTGCCACCTTGATGGCTGGGTATGCATACAGGCAGCTCCTGTGTGTAGTACATCCTCTGTGAATGAGAACTCCTCTGATGTTAATAACAAATCATGTATTTGGAGTGACATGGCAGATGTTAAGCTCTCCATGATGGATAAGTTGTAGTCTGGATTGTTTGGTAAATATCTCCAAAAGTTATGCTTTGTGCTATGAGAGAAAATCCCCTGCATTCTTATATAACGAAAACATTAATTACTAGAATTGGTCTTCCAACCCATATTTTGAAGATATCCCTGTAAGCAAGAAAAGCAGTCAGAAAAGCAATATTTCTTCTGAAGTGACAAGTGACAACACTTTTTTTTTTTTTTTTTTTTAGTCCAGTTTCCCAGGGATGCCTTATCCAAGTGGCCTCACACTTTCCCAAAATAATTTCCTCTGGCTGCAAACCAAACACAAGATATTCAGGCAAAAAAATGTTACTTTAAAAAAAAGACTGAAAGGATATCTGCTGAGAGGGAAAATATTTTCAGGCTTATCATGATAAAAATGGAACGATACATAATAATGGTTTTTTAGGGCTTAGGGCTAATAATTACGTGTTAAAACCCAGTTCTGATTTTAGCATTGCTGCTGTAGATGTTCTTCTGCCTAGTTCAGTATATAGGGAGTATCAGATAAAAAGACTTCAGTGATAAGTCAAGACTTATTCCCAATCAAATACTGTCAGTACTCTGCCCCTCACCATCCACAGGCCTTCTTCCCAAGGTCTCTGGTGGGAGGACACAGCCTGTTAAGGGCTTGCTGCCCTCATTGCTACGTACTCAGGTGGGAAAAGCAGCTCATAGGGTGGTGTAACCCCTGCATTGCAGTGTTCTGATCGCTGCTTTGGCTGACTGTCAAAAAAGCCAAAAACAAAGCCCCCAGTGGGCCTGGGCTGCAGCAGGTTCCTATTCCAGAAGCTCTCACAGTACCCACACGCTCAGAATGGCCGTGTGCCAGTGGCAAAGGTGAGATTCAGGGGTTGGTTTTGTATTCTACAATAGTGCTTGCATTTCTTAAGTGACATCAAGCCCTCTTCATTCTTTGCCTGGTACAAAAAAAAAAAAAAGGTAATGTGTAACAAGCCATCCCCTGGGAAGTTTAAAATCTTGATGGTTTAGTAATCTAAACTTTTAAGAGCACATCAGTTGCACTGTTCTCCTTTAGAGATTTGCTAGAGAATGAAACACCCACCTCCCAGCCACTATTTTCTTGCAGCTGGGAAATGGTGAGGAAAAGGATCCTGTCAGGCAGAAAGAGGAATTTGTTGTTAGTTACTGGCTGAAATGAGAAGAGAGCCAGCATTGAGAGACTTGCCTTAACAAAACACGGGATGGTGACGAAGTCGCCTGTCACTGTACACGTGCAGTCCCTGCATATCAGCAGCCTCTGCCTTGAGAACAGAACTATCCTGTGGGTCAGCTGCTGAATCTCACATGGCTGTGAAAGCTACAGGGGTGAGCAGTGGATGGAAAGTTTCTTTGCTTGCATTTCCTATGACCTGTAGCTTTGCAGTGATGGCATCTGTAGCCCTTTGCCACTGGTGAAGACGAGCCCTGCTGTCTGTCTGTCTGTCTGTCACAGCAAGCTATTGTGAGAGGCTTCACAGGTCAACATCAGTGTCAGACTGTGCAGGTACAGGCAGTGCAAAGTGCCAAACGTGGCAATGAGTCCTGGCCCTCATGCTTGCAGCAGTTTTCTCAATGTGTAAGCCATCAGTGGATTAACAACAGTCACAGTGTGAGTGAGCAGTGAGGACTGATGATCACAAAGCAGATTCCATTATCTGAGAAGGTGTGTACATACATTGTGGTTTAGAGTGATTTATTACATGTTTCAATTAGTGTTCTATAAAAACATAGAACATTTTGTGTGTTTGAACTCCCGCCAACAAAATTTATTACAAACCACTAATTTTCTGATAGACACATGCTACTTTCCACTTAAATTTCCCACAGATTTGATCTTTACTTTTGGTAGGTATTGTGATGCAGGAATTTGTTCTCTTAGTAGGGAGAAGTAAAAACACTTTTTTGAGTAACACGTTCAAAATGTATCATTTCAGTTTCAAGTGAATAGGTAGCTGTGGAGGAGAGCTGTTCCAAAGCCACTTCCTCTCTTCAAAAATCTCCTGGGGCTTTTGTTCACGTCTTTGATTTCATGAACGTGTGCCCCACACCTCCCTGCACCAGAGCAGAAATGTAATTCTAGGTGCAATTCCCCCCAGAAGCCTTTTTGTCTAAATACCAGTGAAAGTCAATGGGTTTGTGCTCCAGAAACTGTTAATTTATTTTTAAAATCCTACCTAATGACAACAAAATGATCCCCTCGGTTTTAGTGGGAAACATTTGCAGAGCCTGCACAGAAATTGTCTCTTCAGTGTTTTCAGAGATCCAGAGGTCGTGGCAGTTACAGCAAAAGTAGTTAGTGTTTTTCACTTGGGTGTCTGTGGAATGGATGAATGAAGCTGTAAAGCAGTGTGGTGTTTGCAGCTAGATGGTGGTAGCCATGGAGAGAAGCAGCAGCTAACTGAAACAAAAACGGAGTGACGGGTATTACACCAGTCTTTCTTGTTAGAAAGTAAAAGCAGGTGGTAACAGTGAGTAAAACTACATTGCATGTTTGCTGTGAGATGGTCACAGTTCCAGAACACTATCAAATAACCCTTTAATCCTAGTATTAGAAATGCAGTGGTGCGAAGTAGTTTCTTTAAATGCATAAATGACACATAGGAATCTAAACCTTGCTTTCGAAATGTTTCAGTTCTATGTCTGCCTTCTCTGGGGGCAGAGCCTTTAAATCTGCCAGAGGCATCCAACTTGTCTGACAGCTTCTCAGTCTGAGGCTGCAGACCCAAAGAGCCAACTCAGACCCTGAGGGTGATGCAAGAGAGCAAATATTTGCCTCCTTAAATACAAGTTGCCAGTCTGTGGAGTGGTATCCTTTCATCTCAGCACTCCTGGAGGGCTTTTGAATATGAACGTTGGTACTGATACTGTACATCTACAGAAAGGAGAAAGTCAAATTGAAACAGAACTGAACAAACATCTTGGTCAGAACTTTGCACACAGAGACTGGGAAAGAAAACATTTCATGGATATACACTAGTATAGGTTTCTGGTCAGAGTAAATCCCTAAGGAAAAGTAACACAAAAAAGGTAGCCTCTCATTCCTGAAGTTTTGTAAATTAAACATTTTGATACAAACCATTTCAAATAGGGAAAAAACCCAACCAAAACTTAGTATTTGGAAGTATGTTTTCAAAACCATTGAGAAAAACTCTCATTCATTAGATTAAAGAAAAAAAAAAATTAAATACATCATCCTTGTTTGATTTCCTAAGAACTGAAGACACATTGTTTTAGATTGTTGTCATCTTTTCAGTTGTCACCAAGTGCAAGAGATCTGTGCAGCCTTGATCAGCAGTAGGAGAGCTCACTGGTGGAATGATCTCAGCTTAACACCTCTGTGAAGGTGCAGTGTGATGAGAGCGTGCAGTGAGTGTGACAGAGCGTGCAGTGTGATATAGAGTGTGCAATGGGCCTTCCTGCAGTCGCTGACTGGCTTGGCTACTTCATCTGTAGCTCTGAAGTTGAAGCTAATTTGCTGGTTAAATTATAAATGGGAAAGGAACTAAACCAGGATTTGAATCTTTTCCTTTTTCTTTTAAAGGAAATAGCTACCGAACAATTCTCACAAACTCACATACCCTTTAAAATGTACATAAGTTGTATGTTAAGACCTTAAGTGGAATATGGGGTTTGCTGATTGTTTTTCATGGACGTCAGCTTTACCCTACATTAATTATTTTCTTGTGTTCAGCAGTCAGCTGTTTCTGGTAACTGACCTTAACAAAATTATCCAACCAACACATTTCCAGTTTAAGTATGAAAGGAAAAAGAGAGCCTGGCTTTCTCATGCTGAAACATAGTTCCTTTTCTTTTTCTCATGACAGAGTTTGATTGCATCTTTCATTATTTTTGATGGTACTTAATTTCCTTTGTGCTTTACCCTGTGCCTACAAAAACAAATGGAGCAACGTGACTTTAAAATACATCAGGCAAGACAGCTGATTTTGGGCCCCTGAATTCGAATGCACTGACACAATGAGTTTTGAGAGAGTCCAGAACCAGCCCTTGAGTTTTGTGGCCCTGGTTATGCTTCACATTTGTCAATAACCCAACGTCAAATATCCAGGCTCACAATTACATGTGAAGTTTAAATAGGGTAAATGGATTGGTTGAATATTTGTGAAGAGGTTATGAGAAAATACTTATCTAGTAAGTGTGGCCAAGATTTAAGCCATTATTTCAGACATGAAGCATTTGGCAGCAAGGGATCATTTTCATCAAAAAGGAAACCCTAGTTCATTATTTTTGGTCTGAAAATAATTTAGTTCTTAGTTTAATGCTATTCAGTCTACCAGCAAATAAAAATTATATAAACAGAATGAAATAATTTTTTTCTTTATTCAAATAACATAGGACCCTAAAGGTCAGAAATTAATCACATTATTTTACAACCATATTAAGTGGGAGATATCACCTCAATATGCAAAACTCACGCATAGCCCCTCTTGCAGGATCAGGCTGTTTATTTCTGACCAGGGAGTGGCACAGTTGGCCCAAGTGACTGTAAAGCTTTGTTATTACTGCAGTGCAGCACAGTGTCCACAGGATGCTGTGCCAAACTGATGCTTCTTTAATGCTGAGATGTATGTACAAATGGATAGAGCCACTCAGAGCCTTAATCTGACTGTACATCCAAGTGTTTTAATCAGAGTGTATTCAGGTGAGCATCAACCCCTCCCTTTTCCCAGAGCATGTCATCCTGCCATGCTGGGGAGTAGTTTGCTCCTCTTTCCTTTCTTCCTCCCATATCGTCATCACTACAGACTTGATTCTTCTCACAGGTTGTGGCACTTGGGTCTCCCTCCCTCAGAGAGTGTTTTGGGGAAGATAATTGTTTCTTTGCTGGGCTCTGGTGCTTGCTTCAGGGTACCACAGAAATTCAGGAGTATTCTTTGGCGTCTGAGAGACGGAGGTCATTTGGAGGATGTGATTGCAGTGAAAACCATGCCTGTGGAAAAGCAAGCAGACCTCAGAGGACATTGTTAAGAGCAGAGCACCTTTGTTACAGGAACACAAGCTCTGGGAGGGCAGGCCTAGGAAAGGTGGGAAGAAGGGAGCCAGGGAGATCCATGACTAGTGCAGCAGTATTCCAGACAGATCGGAATCTCAGCAGGGGTCTCAACTGTGCCATGCACTGCCTTAGCTCTCATCCCAGGGAAATCAGACTTTGAGGAGGGGCAGAAGGTTTAGGCTACTCCTGATTGCTTTTATATCATCCTGCCTTTCAGTCTAGTTCTGATCAACTGCTGGAGGGTATTCAGTGCACCCACAAATTACATTTCGGGGTGTCTTGCAGCTACTGCTGACAACACAGCATGTGAAATAACACACGGTGTCTCTGCCTCGTGTGTGCCAAGTTGTGCATGGCTGCATTCAAATACAGATGAAAAATGAAATCTGTTTGGCTCAGATAGTTTTTGCTGACAGCATAACTCATTCCTCTCGAGTTCCTGGATAAGCCAGAGCTGAAACTATTTGTTCTGCTTTCCTGCCCTGTGCCTGAAAGCTGGGTTTAGAGCTGGCTGGAAGGCAGAGCTGTGCTCAGCCACACCAGCAGTCAGGACAAAGGCAGCAGGCTGTCTCTTTCCCAGTCCTCCCAGTTCACCCACACTTCAGGTCTGTAGAGAAGGAATAGCCTTAGTTGCAGATGATAATGGGATTTCTTGCTAACCTTCAGTAATTCCATTAAAATGGGTTTAATTGTCTGTTATTTGACAGTAGTCACATGTCTTCGTATCTTTCCCTTTTCATATTGGAAAACAAATTATAGAATTGATGTCTTGCCAGACAGGTAATGGTAGTGAGAGGATATCACAGGCTCTTTGTTGAGAGCACATCAGTTTCAACTCTTTTCCAGGAGCAAGCAGCATCAGTCCAGTTAAATGGAGACTCCCCACCAATGGCACACGTGGCACACTGGCAATTGCACTAATACCAAATGCCACCTTGATTGTATAGGAAAGTGTGAGGCTTTGAATTCTGCTCATTGATTGGATAGGTGGGCTGTCTGAAAAGGAAATGTGGGGAGACTTCAACCTCAAGAATCTGTCTTTAGAAAGTGTTCAAAGATTTTTGCAAGTATGATTAGTGGCACTGCTTTGGAAGTATGAGTTGGCCATAAACATGTTACAAATCAGTGAAGTTCATGTTCCAGCCTTCTAGGTAGCTGCTGGTGAAAACAAAAAATAAAATCCTCATAAATGAGAATTCATTGTTTCCAGCGTTCTGTAGCTGTATTATTCTGTCATTGTTCTTGACCAGGAAATTCTGTTTAATTAATATGTGAATGTATTTGCTTCTATATGAAGGTGTAAAGCATGCATTTCAGGGAGGACAGTTTAGGACATACTCCAAAGAGCATCGTTCTCAGGAGAATTAGAGAGGTCCCTTAGCACTTTGGGGTGCATCAAGCTGGTATGAAGCTTTAGCTGTCACTTGTGAAGAGTGGGCAGTGCAGCAGATGGAGGCACACCTTGGACATGCCAGAATTTGTAGGCTGAGTGCACTAAAACCATTTCTTTGCAGGCTCCAGTCCTGCATCTTCTGTGCTTACTTATTCCTACAGAAAATACCTTTTTATGACTTGCTGCTTCCAGTGTACGGAATAAAAACATTTTATTTGATATTGCAAGTTTTCCAAGATACTAAAGTGATGTGAGAGAAACATCATCTGAATGGTTTGCCAAACAGATTGGCTTTGGCTACCCACATAAATTTTCTGGATCTTTTGATTAAATCCTCCACCCTGTTTCAAATTTGGAATTCATGCCAAATATAGCATCCAGCAGTGAGACAAATTTGAATTCTTTCATGAGCTACAGTGGTATTTTTTATTCTTATTTGTGATATTTTTTCTGTATATATTGTTATCAATGCTTGTCAAGTAATTTATTCCTCAAATTATTTGAAAATGTTGTTGCTTTTTAATTCAACCGACCTAGCATGCATTCTCAGAAATCTCTCTTACCAATACTGGTTACAAATACTATTGCTATTCATTTCATAATTATTTGAAAATGAATATTGTTAGTTTTTGTTATTATCCAAATTTTAATAGTTGGGAAAATAATATTGGAAATACAGGAAAAATTATGTCTGGATATTGGAAAAAATAAAGCAGACAAGGCTCACCCACTGAAGTCAGTGGGACTCTTGCTGCAATTTCCATTTAGTGTGTCTGACAGAAATGGGCTTAAATGCATCATGCTACTTTACTGGGTACAGCCAGATTAGCTGTTCACTTAAGAAAGCTTAATTCAAGAAGAAATAGGTGCAAAAAAACCCCACGCTCAGATTGTCCAGGGTTAGAAGGATCCTATAAGGGAGAGTAAGAAAGTTTATCCAGCGTGGTCAGGCAGAAGAAAAGTAAGTATATGATTGTAGTCTGTCAGTGTATTCTCAAACCACGTGTGTAAGCTGAGGGAAATGCTGGCACACTAACAGGTGGGTATAATCTAGCTGTATACAGGTATTCTGGATTTTAGAACAGTCTAAACATTTTCTCCATACCAGGGGCAGAAAAAGTACCAAAAAAAACCAAGCCCCAAACCAAAAGACTCATTGATTATAAGCAGAGCCTGGGCAGCATACAAAAAAGATTCTATGACATGTCTGCCTGCAAAAACAAAGGTCTGAACTCAGTGACCCAAGAGTCTCTTCCAATCTGCTGTTCCTAATTAGACATATGAGTATCATGGGAGCTCTTGTAGCCTCCAGTCTGCAAGAGGATCCTTTTATTTATGGAACTTCCCACTGAAGTGCCTGCAAATCTGCAGATCCCCACTAACAAGTAGGGGATAAGGGTTCTTGGATCAAATTGCAGGGAGGGTTCATGGTCCCAGAAGAAAATTCTGTATCTAGCTTGGTTTCCTTCTTGGTTTTGCATGCAGCTTCTGTTTCAATTCCCCAAACTCCCTTCTCTTTGTTGTTTTACTTTCTTATGAAGCTAACTTTTCTTTTTGAAGAATGACTTAAATGTTAATAGATCATACATTTGTAATTAAAACCCATATGGCTGGAGACAATTTTATGTGCAGAATACCTGTAGCTAAGGCCCAAGTGTCCTTGTCACTGAAATCTGGGCAAGTGGAGTATTCTATGGTTTTCCTGTGCCTTGAACCAACATTCTGTCTTCCATAAACATGCATGATGCATTGAAGCCCATTTCTATCTTTCATCCACCTGCCTGTATAAGGAAATGCATTCAAAGCTGTGAAGAAGACATATAAAGCATAACCATTCATCAGAGAAATCCAATCTGTTGTCTTGGGAGGCACTTGGAGTATACTTCTTTTGGCCTTAGTTTCATTTTTGCAGCAATCACAAAGTTTAATTTCTTGATGGAATTGTGTGATTCTGACATTCTTGGATTTGGACAATTTGAAATATGTAGCTAAAGTCATTAGCTGCACTTTTATCTCATGTTGGCAGCCCAAGCAGCCTTGGGCTGATATCCCCAAGAGATGATGTTGCTATTCTGCTCCTTTTGCTTTCCCCATGTCATCTGGATTCTCATTGTGTTGCTTATAGGATGGTCAACCCATTATACAATGCTCTGAGGAGGTCTGTAACCAATCACAAACTCCTCAATAAGCAAGAAGTCAACTTTACATCAACATCCTTACAAGGGGGCTCAACATTACAGATGTTAAAAGGGTCTAAATATCCATGTAGAACCCTCTTGAGTCTCAAGTTGAAGGTAATGGGAGACAATCTCTGTGTTCTCTGCCTGTATTATGTCCTTTCTTGGGGAGGAAGCCTAATCTGTGGGGAAAAAAAACCTGCTACTAGGATTGTTAGCACTCATCTATTCCTGGACATGGTAGTGTGCAGACTGCTTTATCAGATCCTCAGCAGTATAATTCTGTTTTAGATGTTGGTTTCAGAAAGCAATAAGAATGTTATAGAGGTGGTGATACAGTGCTCAGAAGTAAAACATTCAGTTCAGAATAGAAGCAGATTGAGGTAGGGTCAGTCTGTGCCTACTGGGGTAGACATGGTATGTGTGATGTTATATATATATATATATATATACAATATGTTTGTGTTATCTAAGGGTGGAAGTCTTGGCAAATATTCTTGTATGCATCTTCAACTGCATAAATAATGTTGACAGATTTGTTGAACAAATCAGGAATGACTTCATATATACAGTTCTTGAGCACTTCTGAAATGTTTTCATATAAATCTCTTCGATTTCACAACATCTCTTATGAAGCCATTTGGCTCTAGTGGAAGCTTCACCAGGGCCTGCAGACACCATGTATGTCTTCAGAATTAGAGACCAGCAGCCTGAGCAGCAGCTCTTCTGCAGCTCTGCAAATGAGCTCTCCTTTACATCAGCACACTCTTAGGAAGGATAAGGATGCATCTTTTCTTTAAAGCACAGAAGAACTGCAGGAGTCTGATGACATGGCTCTATAGAAAGGAAATCCCTGTGGTGATACCTCTGACAGTATCACTGTATCGGATGGTTTACTCTATGTGATTTTAAGCTGAATGCCATTTTCCTTCACCTGTGAGTGTGAGCAGCTGTTGTTTAAAAGTATTTTATAGATGGGGAACTGCAGAGTGCTGTACACACCTTGGCTACAACACCTCTGCTGTAGTGTCTTCTCCTAGGACCTCAGATTATGCCAGACTTCTGCTGTTTGTGATTCTGCTCAGCTATGAATTAGGTTGATAAGGTTCAGCTCAGGTAACCAAATCACTTCTGAAAATGAAAGAAACCATTTTTTCCATTATTAAAGAAAAATGTTGCAATTGTTGGGAACAGCTGTAGTGGTGAGGTGGGTGTGGGCAGAATGCTGAAATCTAGTGGGAAATGAGCCAGAAAGGGCTTTGTTCACTTGAACATGCTCAGAAAAGAATAGCTCTGAGTTATTGACTTATTTGTGGAGTAGTGGCTGAAGAGGAATACTCTGAAAGGTTATTGACCCATAAGCTAGCTGTTGTCACTCTGGCATGATTCGGGTCTGTGAACAGTGCAAAGCTGACCTGCCTTTGAAGGAAAAACAGAGGCTGTTCTCTTTCTGGATTTGTGATGCCTTCAGGAGGAGTCTAACACATGGAGAGCCCCACAGACTCCTTCATCCCAATGTTGCACATGGGATTTAACACAGTCTAAGAGCCTGCTCTCTGCCCTTCTCCCGGGGGGGCAAGATTCCATGGGAAGAATTAGGAAACTGCTGTTGTACTCTCCTGAGTTTGGAGAGAAAAACCTTCTACTCTTTGATCAAGCCCTAGGAGAGATGGTTCTTCTTACTCCTTCCCATCCTCATCCTACAGATTGAATAGGAATATAAAAACAGGGATTAATATTTCTGAGCTTCTTAGGATTTTATAACAATAATGAATCATGTGACAACATTCAATTTTGCCTCTGCACCTCTATAGCACAGTGTACCAGCTTGACCTTTAATACATCTCCATGTGGCAGTTACCTATCCTCTCTTGGCCTTCTGATTGTCACCCATCAAAAGCAACATTAACTTTTCCAAAGCAACTTCTGTGGTGATGCTTCTCTGAGGTCTCTAGGAACTTGGTATAACAAAGACACTCCAAAGTGTGGGAGGGGGAGAATGGGGCTGCTTAATACAAAAGTTATTTCTATTACATTTCATGCAACTTAGTATTTGAGCTATGACGCAAAAACCAGTGAATCAATGTGTCTGAGTTCTTCTAGGGTCAGGTTTTTGAAGCCATACACATATGTTTGGAAGATTGATTCTCTTGGGCTCAAGAACTTCAATGCTGAGACGTCTGTATTAAAGTAATTAGGTATCAAAGTCACGGGGCTTGTTTACACGGGGAATGGGCCAGCACTGCTGCATCAGCATAGCTCTTCTTCAGTGTAACTCACCCACGGGGGCATTTGCTCTGGAACAAAACCGACTTCATTCAAAAATAATTACTCTTACTAATTGTTCCAGAATAGTGTCCACAGGAGGGAGTTATACAGAAATAGCTATACAGAAGAGTTACAGCTCTGCTGTTTAAATTCACTGGATAGGAATGCCTGGTGCAAGGGTGGCACAAGGTTTACAGTCAGCTCTGCTCTCATCAACAGATTGAGTTGCTCGTGTGAGCTGTTTCACCTCTGCAAAGTTTTGTAGTTTCCATGGTGCTCTGCAAAATTGGGGCAGTTTTGCTTTTGATGGTGTCCTACAAATAACTCAATATAATTTAATATGAAACACAGCTTGGTCTCCTCCTGCCCTTCCCTGCCCCCCCATTTCACTTTCTAAACTGAATTTACCTTTGAACATGTAATTCTTGGGTGAAAAAAATAAGCTTTTTATTTTTTCTTACTGTGGTCCCTGACCTGTTGGTATTTGCCAGTTCACTGACCCTTTATGCCTCTCATAACTCTCAGTTAAGAATACCTTCTTGAAAGATCTGCTCCCCTCAGACACCGCACGCTCAGCCTTTACCACTAAAAGGGTGGCAGAATGTCTGGGGTTTAAGTTGGGGTTTTTTTTCCCCTGTAAGGCCAAAGAGCTGTTTGCTGATGCCACGCTCTCATTTTCTAAAATATATTTCAGGATATATATTGATATATATTTATAATAATCTATCACCATTTAACTGTGCAATGATTAATTAACTTGTTTCGGCTGGTTTGATGTGGAAAGAAGCAGAAAGTAATGTGAGGATTGAAGAGGGATCTGAAAAAGATGAAACCAAGTGGTCCAAAGGACTGGTTTTCCTTTTCCACTGCAGAAGGTGTATTCACTTTGACTCGTAGGGTTGCATTTGATGTGAAAAGGTGCCCCTGTGTTGTCCATGCTGCAGGGTCACTCCAGCTTCTTGTGTCCTGCACACTCTGTCTGCAGGTTACTGTAGCAGCATGTTTTGCTGCTTTCCTTCAAATCACTGTCTCAACAAATATGAAGAAAGAATTAAAATAGAAATTCTAGAAAGAGCTCAGGTAGAGCAGAGCAATCTCTTCATATGGCCACAAAGTGCTGATCTGTGGCAACTGAGGCTTTGAGTGCTGAAAACTTCTAATGCCACTGCTAATCTAGTGCAGTGCCGCTGTGGGAAGTGAACTCTTAAATCTGCACTTAATTCTGACAGTTTGTACTGAGGGATTGAAGAGGTTTTTGTAAAGAAGGATGTCAGACAGATCTGTTTCTTTGCCCTGGCAACCGAGTTACTGAATTCTGAAGTTAGTTGTCTACGTGTCCAGGGATATGATACTTTTCAGGCACTGTGTAATTACCTCTGCAGAAAGAGCAGAGCAGGACATACTATCCCTGTGTTCCCACGTGTGTCCTCATTCCTCAGCAGATTTGTAGAAGGCTAAAGCCCTTTCCAGGAGTACAGTGAAGCCCCCTGACACGCATCACCTGCACTGTGGCACTGAATCGTTCCCTGAGGGAATATTTACTTAAGATTGATTAGTTGGTAATAGTAACTGTTAAACCAATATGCATTTAACACTGCTCTTCATTAAACTGAGAGGCAGGATGTTCAAAAGAAGAATGTTTCTTCTAAATTAAAATAAACTGTAGTTCAGACCAACTGCTTACCTGCTAGAGTCCAGCTGTGCTGGAAGTGAAGGGTTTTGTTGAGAAGAATTCTGGCACATAATTTAGGTGGTCAGAATAGTCTCCAAGGTCCTGTCGTGAAGTACAGCACTGCAGTTGTTTCAGGAGCAGCAACTCGTGTGAAAAGGTGTCTGAATATTAAGGGAACAGAGGGGATGCCATTTGTCTGTGCCTCCTTGGACACAGGTGCTGGCTGACATACAGAGGATCCCTGTTTCCCTCAGCCCTGTGCATCTCAGAAAGCAGTCAGCAGTCAGCCCTGTACTTCCTCCAGCCTCTCACCCCAACACTTATCTTCTCTAAATAATCCAGTCCAACATCATAACTTGGGACATTTGATTTGGGATTTATCAACTAGTTTGCAACTGTACCCAATTAAAAGCTTCAATGCGAGGCTGTCCTCAGAGGGCTGATCTGATCAAGGAGTAAAGATTGGGTTTTCTATCCTCTTAGCTTGGCATGTGAAGCTGTTTCTTAAAGAATTTAAACTATGTAATTGAGGCTTTTTGTTTTGTATTTTTCTTGAAACAGGACTAATATGGAAATTTAAAGATCTAAGTGGTCCCTTCTGAAAGTTCCTAACATTGCTATCAGTATCATTCCTTTTTATAAACAGAACTGTTACAGTTCTAAGAAATAAAGTATTCAAAGAATGCACTCATAAAAGATTACGCATACAATGGAATTTTCTGCCTCAATGGGAACAGAGGGCTTTGTGAGAAGTGTTTGTGTGCAGTGAACATAATGTTTAAAACCATTTTTAAGCCACTGCTAATGAAACACCACCCTTCGAATAAGGGTCTCTAAGGCATGCATCCTGCAGCTGCACAGCAGATCAGCTCCTGCCTGGTGCAGCAAGGCCCTAGGGGTTTAGAGTGTGGAACAACTGGTCAAGAAGAACCAGGCTAGCAGGGAAGCAGCCTGACATGCAGCTTGGAGGGATGAGAGATTGATTCCTTTAGCTCGTGTTTTCTGTAGTTTCACCATGTGATTTGGCAATTCTGCACCACAGGGGAGTAGGACAGAGGTACTCCTGAACCTTGGACGAGTGACAGACCCCACAGGAAAGTAGTTACATGACAGCTCCTACCTGCTCCACTTCAGTAGTCTAACTCCTGTTTCTGTTGTGCTCTGCAGCCAGTTTCTGCAGTCATGTAGCTGATCCAACCACACCTTCAGGGCTTTCCTGAGTGTTGGTGACGTTGTTGAATGTCATGGTTGGTGACGTTGCCTCCACCCACATTTTCCATGAAACTGGGGGCACCCTTCAGCAGCTTCCTGCCTTCCTGCCTTCCTGCCTTCCTGCCTGCCTTCCTGCCTGCCTTCCTGCCTTCCTTCCTGCCTGCCTTCCTGCCTTCCTTCCTGCCTTCCTTCCTGCCTGCCTTCCTGCCTGCCTTCCTGCCTGCCTTCCTGCCTTCCTGCCTGCCTTCCTGCCTTCCTTCCTGCCTTCCTGCCTTCCTTCCATACCTGATCTGCTGCTAGGCATCCACCCTTCCAAACTCAGCCCTAGCATTGCTCAAGGTCAGCAATACAGAAGTACAGCGTGGCATTAACTGCTCACTGTGAAGGGTCTGGTGAATGGCTCAGACAGATGTGTACCTCCCAGCCTTTGAACTGTTCCAAGTGCAGAGTTCCTCAGAGAGTTTGTTTCTTGAGTTTATGATGAGGTTCATGACAAGACAATATGGGTTCTCGGACTTCAAGATTAAATTGGATTATCAGTGTGGGCATGCAAATGGTACCGTTGAAGATAGACCATCTCACACCTACAAAACTTTGCCATCACAAACACTCCTTTGCACACGCATTTGTTCCTATGAATTACAAGCAAAATGACTCACCCAGAAAAGCTAGTAAGTACATTTAGTAGTTCTTTATTCAAGTGAATGTGTAGATAGACTGTTGTGCAAAGGTTGTCCAGAACTGCATAGAGCTGAGTATCTCTGGTATGAATTTCTCTCTGGAATTTTCACTGTTGAGCAGTTGGTTACATATGCATTTCAGCAAGTATAACCCACTAGAAAATCAGTCAATGGGAAATACTGCATCTATCATGACCTTTCTTTGAGCTTTTTTTTTTTTGGTGGTGGTTTTGTTTAACTATCACTGTGTCTAGTGAGTACATTCAGACTGGGCAGACCAAGAAAACCTGAGAGCATGGAGAGCAAGTGAGAAGTTCCTGGAATGTTACAGGCTGCTGTGTCACTGGGAATGGCGAGGCAGGCAGGCACAAAGCTCCTCTCTCCAACGCTGACACTACAGTGGGAAAATGGGATATTTATTAGGTGGTCAATTGAAAGAAGCTATAACTATGAAGTCAACATACAGCTGCAGACAAGTACTGAATATCTTCTTCTTCTTTCCTGAAGTTCTTATGCCCTATGCATTTTAAGATACACTTTCTGATCTGATTCATTTTAAATCTTATGGTCCAGATGGCCTTATGTTTTATA
Organism: Corythornis vintsioides; assembly: GCA_025447755.1. Classification (NCBI taxonomy): domain Eukaryota; kingdom Metazoa; phylum Chordata; class Aves; order Coraciiformes; family Alcedinidae; genus Corythornis; species Corythornis vintsioides. Next base: position 1,473 of record JAOEGS010008822.1, on the reverse strand, counting down.
GACTGAAGGGCTACTGTACATTTAAAAACTACTTCCATTGTTTGTATTTTAAAGCTAGGTTCCCACTTACACAGTAAAACAGATTATTGCCTAATTGCAGTTTACAGATGCGCGCTGAAAAGAAGTTATTTCATTCTTCCATCAGCAGCAAAGCTGGAGCTGTGCTGAATCCTCAGAGAAAGCAAAGCCTTGTTCCCATACTGTCCTGTGCGCCTTCTTTCCCTGCTGTCTAAAAAAAGGGGGGTGCTGTCCTTAGAAAGAGCAGCAAAATCTGAACTGTGAGAATAGAAAAGCTCAACCCTCATCCTCCACACGTGGACTTACGCTTTTATCAGCATTGCCATCTACATAGTCTTCTCCTCTCAGTACTGCACTTTCTGAGCTTTTTTTCAAAGGAAGAAAAAAAACAATCCAAAATTTAAGGGAGGTGTTGAGGGGGGTTGAAATAATATTGACCATTTCTAACCTTTCCTTACCTACCTCTTTAGGCCTGACCAGGTGAGAATTAACCTTAAAAAGTACTAATTTCTGGATAGATAAACAGTTTAGGGCCCAATCCCTAGGCCCATTGAATTAGGCTGAAAGGCTTTCCTTCATTGACCCTGATAAATTAATTTAATGATGAGGGTTACTTCTGACAGTTTACTGCTGCATGGCAAGCAATGTTTTTGTTTCTTCATGACAGACAAAAGTAGTGTTAAAAATGTTAAAACATTACTGATTGCAGTCCAAGCTGAAGATGGGAAAATAGAGGAGATAAACGGCAGCAATATGGGTGCACATACCTGTGGATTTCTGTAAAGTTAGAGCTTCAGGGGCCGTGCTCAGAAGCACAAGATGAACAGATCCGGTGAAGTCTGTAGTATTCTTGTGGTGTAAACAAGTGTAGTCACTCGATCAAGTGTTACTCCTCACGTCCTTCTCCACCCGAGTGCTATTAGCTGTTCCAGTGACCAAAATGAAAATGTTCTCGTTTTTAACCCAAATGTGCATTTTTTGCCTCATGTTTTAAAAGCCACAACTGAGGGTTTGGGCTGTGTTTGCATAGTGCCGGCAGCTCCACCCAAACCTCAGGGCGCGGGAGGGCTGGTGACAGCTCAGACTGGAGCAATTTTGATGCTTGGCTGTGATCTGGTAGCTTGGGCAGCAACCTCTCACTAGAGTGTGCAGCACACGTCCAGGTGGAGACATTTACACTCCTGAGTGTGTGAACAGCCCATCTGAGCCTCAGTATCCTCAAAATGCTCTGGTTTCAGTGGACGTTAGCAGCTTCGTCATGGAAAAATGAATCAAAGCACCCTGATTTAATATTCACTTAACATCAGCTGCAGGCAGGCCTCCTTAATGTCTCGATAACAGCACTTGGCCATAACGGGCAGTAAAAGGCAAAACACAGGGAAAACCTTTTTCCCAGTGAGGGTGCCAGAGCCTGGCAGGGGCTGCCCAGGGAGGTTGTGGAGTCTCCTGCTCTGG
>JAOEGS010008821.1:0-22764 GCA_025447755.1 Corythornis vintsioides | reverse complement strand
GAGGGTGTGCGAGGGGCGATGCTTGGTCCTCATCTGTGCAGTGGGGTGTCGAGGGGCAGCCGCGGGCCTTGTGCGTGGGGACGCTGGTGTCACTCCAGGCCACGCCAACGTGGCCTGGTGGCGCGCGGCAGGGTGGCCGTGCCAGGGCCCGTGGTGTGGGCGAGGGGGGGGGGGTGTCCCTGAAATCTCAACCCCCCCCCCCCCACACCCCAAACGCCCCCACCACGGAGCGCTCGGGGAGGCCCCTCCCCCACGCCCCGCCAGGGGGGGGGGGGGGGGGGGGGGGGGGCGGCGGGCCGGGGGCCGGTGGGGGGGGGGGGGGGGGGGGGGGGGGTGTCCCTGAAATCTCAACCCCCCATCCCCAACAGCCAGAACAGCCCCAGAGAGGAGACTTTGGGAAAGCCCCCCCCCCCCTTGCCCGCAGCACAACCGCTGCGGCTCTGCCTTTGCTCTGTCCTTATTGATCGCTGATATTTATTTAATTATTGAGCAGGCTGCTTCCCCCCCTTCCTCGCCTCGGCTCGTAACCTCTTCCCTGCTGGCAGCTGCTGCCCACTCCAGATCCAGCCTCGTGCTGCACCCCGTGAGGGCTCTGCTCTGGTGGGAGCAGCGCTGCCTCTTCACCCCCGTGCCCACCGCGGGGATTCTCCTGCCAGCTCATCCCCTGGGCCGGAGCTGCGGGCAGGATCTGGCCCCACCTCAGAGGCTTGGACTCAGCTGCCCTGGGAGGGTTCAGGGGGGTCCCCTTTGGCAGCGCCGTGGCACCTGCACCGTGCAGGAGGGCAGCGAGGGGTCTGGCCTCGTCTCTGTCTCTCGCTGGGTGCAGTACAGGGTGTGAGGCTGGTGATGGCACAGGCACGGGGCATGGGCACCACCGTGGGTATGAGTACTGAGCTGGGCACAGGTGGGCAGCACTGGGGCTGCTCAAAGAACCCTGGCAGTGGTGCTCCCCATCGTGTGGTTGACTTGGCAAGAGTCAGACCTCAATCTGTATTTTTTTCTTTTCTATTCTTCTCCTTTTTTTTCTACTCTATTATTATTTTCTATTTTACTTTTTTCTTTTTTCTTTCTCTCTTTTTTTTTTTTCCTATTTTGATTCTTCTTTTTTTTTTCTTTCTTTTCTATCCTGTTTCTCCCACCCCAACTCAATCCTTCTCAGGGGTCCCACCACCTCCCTATCATCCTAGTCTTTAGCCAGCACTGGGTTGGCAGAGCCTGTTGTTGCCAGCTAACAGTGCTGGTCTGATGTGGGAAGCCGTGTGGTTGCTGGCTGGCTGGGCTGGGGCTGGCAGGAGCCGTTCTGCTCACAAACCCATGCTGTTCCCAGTGCTTCGCCCAGCCGACAGGGGGGAGATGGTTTTTCCTCCATGGATCCCAGCCTCTGCCTCACCGCCTTCACGTGGGGAAGGCTCCGCTTCCCCCTCTTGCCCTGGCATAGCCTCAGCTCCAATCCAGCCTGGCTCGGATGGGATCAGACGTTGTCTGCACCTACCGGATCCAGCCCCCTCACCGCTCCCCCGCCGACAGCCGAGCCGTTCCCATCCCACCCGCGCTGTGGGGAGGCTTGCGAGCCGCGGATGGTGATGTGGATACATTGGAACGTGCGCGGGAGCCGCCCTGCCTCTGCCTTCGCGCATCTCCCTGCCACCACCACCGGCCCCTTGAGTCCAGCACAGCCACTCAGGCCCTGGCTACTGCTCGGGCAGCTGCCCTTCCCAGCCAGAGCTGGTCCAAGCTGGGTCTTTTCAGCCCAGCAGCACAAAAATAGCCCTGGCAAAGGCATCATCCGTGACATGCTCCCAGCCAGGGCCTCGGCCAAGTCTCTTGTCAGGCAAGAAGGGTGTCCCCCTCAGCTCTCTGTCCCTGCTTGGGGACGTCCTCACACTCCCCCTGCTCATCTCTGTCCCCTCTCCGGAACAGGCCAGGAAGTCAAGACGGAGCTGCCCGGATTAGCAGGGAAGTGGCACCACCACCACACAAGAGGCTTCACCCTGCCCATGGGGAAGCGATGGCAGCACTGGCTGCCAGGACTCCCAAATAAGCCTGGTGCTAAGCACCCACCGCTGGCCCCGCACGTGTGTCCCATGGAGCACAAGGAGCTGGTGGTGTTACCGGAGCCATAACAGTTATCCCCGACTCCTGATCTGCAGCAGGGTAGAGGGTGGGGATTGAGATGCTCTGGGAAGGAAGATGTGCAAATGTCATGCCCCGTGATGCTCCTGCCAACCTCTGGCTTGTCTCTGGCACCTAGCAGTTGCCCTGGCACCCTATGAGCCCCCCCCACCCTAGTACCCATAGGCTGGGAGCGAGGTGAGATGGGAACCAGCCTCAGAGGAAAGCAGAGCAGTGGGAGCTGGGCGTCCCGCTGGGGTCTGGCCAGAGACCCTCTCCTGGGCCCCATGCATCTACTGGGGCCCGGGAAAGGGGAGAGGGTCTCCAGTTGGACCCCAGTGAGACACCTGGCTCCCAGTGCTTTGCTCAGATGCATCCTTGGAGACTGTTTTCAGTGCCGAGGCCATGCGCCCACAGTGCCTTACTGAGAGCCAGAAGCCAGGCATGAAACCCCTGTGCATGCCCTGCGTGGCAGTACCCGATCCTGGGGGCACCAGGGAACACAAACCTCTTTACCAGCCAACACCATCAGCACCTGTGGAAACGGGCACGTCATGGTGCCCAAGGGACAGAGCTGGGCTGCAAGAGGCATTGAGGCCACGTGGCCTGGTCTGAGCCACATCTCCTGGGTGCCGAGGGGGATCTCGCCTCTCCCCGGCCAGTGCCGGTTGGCTCTGCACACGCCCCGGCTGCCATCACTGGCTCGGGCACGTGGCCATAGCAGGGAGCTGCCTGCTGGCCACAGCTCACCGGGGCATCCTTTGGCAAACCTCCTTCCTGAAAGCTTTTCGGCTTTTCAGCAAGAGAGGGGAGCGCTGGTGCTCACACCCTCCACCAGTAGCTCCAGCAAACTGGTTTCCAGCCGGGAGCTCAGATCCGCTGCCAGAGGATGGGAGCAGCAAGCCGGGCACGGCAGGGGGAGAGAGGGAAGGTTGCAACACACTTTCAATTCTCCCATCTGCTGAGTATTGTTTGGGAAAAACAATGAGGCCGTTCTTTAAATGCAGCCTTCGGGAGATCCTCGCTTTCCCCGCGAGGCGCCTGCCGTGCCGCGCCGTGCCCGCCTGCCCCAGCTAGCCCTGCTCTGCCGCTCACGCCAGTGCTGCTGCTGAGGACCCCACTGCTTTTGCCCTATCCAAGCATAAATCCTAGCCTGGGAGAAATAGATCCTGTTTTACGTGCAGTTTCTGAGGCCAGATGGGCTGGTGTGGGCACGCGGGGTGCCAAGCAGGAGGAGGCCTGCTGCCCAGGAGATGCCGTTGGGTGAGAGCTGAGTAGCCGGGTGGCCAGCACTTACGCTGTGCCACTCTCTGCTGCATCACCTTGGACTTGGCTGGGATCTCACACAATAAATCAGCCACCCTCCTCCAGCATGCCAAGGTGCCCGCCAGTAAGCAGCTCTGCTCCTGCCTGTGCTTCCCTCCCTGCCTGCGATTCCTTCCCTGTCTGCATTGCTCTCCGTATTGGGGCAGGGAGTGAACCCGCTGCGTGCCCGGCACTGCGAGCATGTGCACACTTTTGCAGCTCGCTGAACAAAGCCCAGCCAAGTGGGGCCGAGCTTGCTGCCCGGCTACTTTGAAGCAAACAGTGGGCAGCTCCCTTTGGTACCTTTATATTCCCCCAAGCCTGGATGGGCTGGTGACGGATGGTGGGAGCTGTAGCCTGAGCCTGCTTTGACCCGACGGTTTGTCCCCTCTTGCAGAGGTGGCTGCAGCATGGTGGGGTGTGGATCTGTCACCGCAAGGGTCAGAGCCGTGCCAAGGGCTGACCGAGCTCCTCTTGGGGAGGCACAGCCAAGAGCTGGCAGCCCCCAGCACAGAGGGCTCAAGAGCCCCTGGAGAAAACTGCTGCCATGGCAGTGATTTGTCCTGGTCCGGGGCTGCACATGGTGGGGAGGGCCTGGAGCTGGGTTTGTCAGGCAAAGGGAGAGCAGGGGACCCTGTTCCCTGCCTTTGGGGGCAGTGGGGGCAGGTCTCTGCACAGTAGGGACAAGGACAGCTTGCCCTGCCTGCTTGCCAGCTTTCCTTGCCTGGCACTGCCTGAATGAGCCTTCCCCATGCCTGGCCCCAGGACACATCCCTGCAGCCCGAGGGGTACCTGCAGTCCTCCCTTGTCACCTGTGGCATGGCTGCACCTGTCCTAGGAACAGGCTGAGCCCTGGATGGCAGGGGCAGGGGCAGTGGTGGCAGTGAGGAGTGTCTCTGGGATCCCTTGCTGGAGGGGAAGAAGGGAGGGCTGGCGGGGAGGTAAAATATCTCGCTGGGAGGCTGGCTGGCTGCCTGCCGCCTCCAGCCGTGCTGTGGCTCTTCCTGCGCAAGGATGGCGGTGCTGGCTCTGAGCTCTGCCAGGGGGGCCGAGTGCTCACGGGAGGGGGCCACTGGGGCTTCTTTTCCCCTGAGTCCCCGTGCCCGACCAAGGACTCAGAGTGGCAGGAGGGTGATCTCAGAGACTCATGGGGCGAGGGTTTCTCTGGTGGCACTGTGGGGTGTGCTGGACAGGTCAAGGCAGGGAGGTGAAGGTGATAGGGAGTAGCCAGGGCATTGGTGGGTGCTCAGATCTGCCAGGTCAGGCCAGCACTATGTGGCGTCACTGGTGATGTGGTCATGGCACAGCTAGGGGCTGCTGGTGGGACTGAGCTTGAGAAGGGCACAGTTTCATGGGTGTCTAGAAGTGCCCAGTGCCAAACCCACATGGATTTTGAGTACCAAAGCACCTCTGGAGGTTTTGGAGGCACCAAACTGTCACAGGCAAGAGCCTGAGATTAACTTGCCTCCCTGACCTGGCCAGCTGAGCACCCTGAGACAGTGTCACCCTCGGGGTGGGGATGTAGAACCCTGGGATGTGGGATGGGTGGGGGTGCGCAGGGTCCTCATGGGCATCCCAGGGCCTGGCTCGCACCTGGGCGGGCAGCTGGCTCACCGTCCATCATGTCGGCCCTGGGCAGGCATCCCCCGCAGCCACGCCATGCTGTGCCAGCTTGGCCAGGACCCAGCGCCCTGCACCGGCCGCCAAGGCTCGGTGCTTCCCGAGTCCTGGAGAAGAGCTGGGAAAGGATCCCACGGCCCAGGTGCGGCAGCGCTCATGCGCCGGGGGACCCGCAGGCCAGCTCCTGCCAAGGATTGATTTCTTGGTTAACTCGGCGCTGCTTTAAAAGCGCATTAATCCTCCCTCCCGGACGGCAGCCAGCTCTAATCAGCATTTTGGGCAAAATCCCCAGGTCTGGCCCTCGGGCTGCCCGCCGTGGGCATCACCCTCCTGGCCATTGCCGCTGCTGCAGGAGGGGCCGTGGCACCCTTAGTTAGCGCTGCCTGGTATGGGAAGGCCGGGATCTGGCCCCCCCACAGACTCCTCTTCCCCAGGAGTTTGTTCAAGTCCACGGCCAGGTGAATTTTGCTGAAAAAAATGGGGTTTAATCTTGTTTTTTAAGGAGGCTTTTTGCTCTCCTTGCAAAGGGCCCCTGCATTCCCTTCACAGGGAAACGGTATTTGACCGGCTGTTGTCCAAAAAAAACCCCCAACATGTTTCTGATCACGAAAAACCAAGAAATATTTTTGCTTTCATAGGAAAGAAAAAAAAAAAAAACCCGGAGAGAGAAATGTTGATTTTCCACCCAGACGTTTCCCCTTGCCCTGAACCAGCCCAAAACGAGAGGCACCACTGCTCTCTCCTGGCCCCCAGAACGCCATCCCAGGGGTGCAGTTCCAGCCGGGGGACACAGAATGTGCCACCCAGGAGTCATCGGGGTGCCAGCAGCAAGGGTGACGGCAGTGTGGAGCTCTGCCAGCTCCTCTCAGCACCCCTCCAGCTTTTGCCAGCTGCTTCCACCTTTGCAGCAGGCACGGTGCGACGCGCAGTGCCGTGTACCCACCGGCTCTCCCGGGAGAGCCACCCACCCGCCACGCTGTGTGCCAACCCACCCTGCCCCGGGATGACGAGGCCGCTTCATCCCCTGGCAGCTGTGATGAGCCGGATCGTTCACCCTCCTTCTGTCCTCCCCTGGCTCCTGCCTAGCGATTGGGGAAGGTGAGACGGTGCGGGGCTGTAACGCGACCCGCGCCGCGCTGCAAAATCTCCTCTGGTAACCTGTGCGCCAGGACGGGCGAGCGGCGCGGCGTGAATACCAATGAAGCGGCGCTGGAGAAAAGTGCCGAGTAAAGGGTTTTTAATGGAAATGGCATCGCATGAGAAAGGGAGGGAGCGGGAGCACGCGCCCCGGGGCCTGCGCCTGCCCGCCAGCCGACGCCGTGCACGTGGGTGCACCGGGGCGCTCGTTCACGGGTGAACGGGCGGTCTGGGACTTGGGGGGGGGTTTTCCGAAGCCTCGACGCCCCGACGAGGTGGGATGGCGCCGAGTGAGCGGAGTGGGCCGCCGAGGGCCCGTCGAGGGGGGTGCGCGACCAGGGCCACGGGCGGCACGTCCGCCGGTGCCGAGGCGTTTCCCGCGGCGCGGCTCTGGCCGCTGTCTGGCTGCCGGGATCGGCTCCTGTCCCCCGGCGAAGCGAGCGCGCCGCTGATCAAAGGCCGGGGCGGGGAGCGAGCGGGCCTGTGCGAGCAGCGCCCCTGGCCGCGTGCCACCCCACCTTCCCGCTCCGCTCCCCCGGGAGTTTGTTAAACAAATTTCTCTAATTGCACAAGCCGAGGAGTTTGTTGGAGTAAAAAGCCGGGGAAATTCCCCTCCTCTGGGCCACCCCTTCCCCACTTCCCCCGGGGCAGCCGGTGGAGAGCAAGTAGGTCCTGGCTCTGCAGGAGGCTGCAACCCTGACGGCTGCGGGGAGCAGCTGTGGGGTGTCCTCAGGTGACCTCTCCCTGCATGGGGACGTCACCCACTCGACCTTCTTCGAGTCAGGTCACCCGTATCCCCTCTCCTCCAGCCCCTGGAGCAGGACCCTGTCACCTAGGGCTGCAGCACCCGGCACCACCAGCTGCCCTTGCTGGCTGATATTCCCCACCACTTGGCTGGAAATGGCCTTTACGAGCTGCCCCCGGGCAGCCCCTGACACTGAATCTCGACAGATTAACAAACGTACAGGATAAAGCCTCGGCTTGGCAGTGGCTTTTTACCGGGTGGGGGCTGTGGCAGCAGCCCTGCCAAGAAGGGAGGGTGCGTGGCTGGGCGACTGCCCCGGCTCCCACTGAGGTCATGGCTATAGATAGCCCCGGAGGACACGGGGCTGAGGGCAGGATCCCTTCAGGCCCTCACCAGCTCCACCAGGAGCTTCATTGGCACTCACTGCTTCAGATTGGAGGTGCTGCTGGGGCTCTGGGGATTGCTGGTGGGGGGATATTGGCTGAATCGGCCACCAGCCACCACCACATGACAAACTGGTGCTGCATGTAGTGACCCTGCACCTGCTGGGACGCAGCACTGTTGGCATGCCCAGCCTTGTCAGGCATTGCCCAGCTCTGCCATCCCCTTTCCATCCTCAGCAGCGAGTGTGGCCCTGCATTCTGGGGTAACTGGGGGTGGTTTTCGAGGTTGTTTCCCACCAGGTTTCTTTCCTCAACTGAAAGCTGTGCTGGGGTGTCCCCACTGGCAGGGTGCACCCATGGGTGCAAAGGTGCTGGGTCAGGCAACGTGGGGTCAGGGTTTGCCCCTTCCAGCAACCTGGCCTGGGTGCGACTCATCTCCCCGAAAAAGCGGGTGCATGCCCAGGATGCCCCCACCGGCCCTGCGGGGCCCCAGAGCGCCAAGGTGGCTGGGGAAGGCGTTGTTGATGAGAGCACTAAAAATAGCGTGGAACTGGGATCTTAATGGGACTTTGTGGGAAACCTGGAAACATTTTCTCATCCCCATAAATGAGTCCAGATGCATTAGCGATGACTGCATCGCATCCTGAGGTACCGCCGGAGGGAACCGGGACGCACTCACCAGCCTCCTCGCCTCGCCGTGATGAATTGGTCGGAGAGGGGAGTCGCCAGCAGTAAAAGCTGGGGCTGAGCCCAGGCCTTGCTGTGCCTCAAGTGGGGATGGGAATAGGGGCTGCCCAGAGCTTGCCTGGCATCGTTGTGGTGAGGACCCTGTGCCCTCAATCAGTCCCCATGCCTGGGGCTTCTGTGCTCAGCACCCTTGGGTGCACGTGTGTGCACTTGTGGCTCTACGTGCAGTGGGGAGGATGCGAGCGTGTGTGGGCTGGTAACGTGCGCTCCTGGCACTGCAGCCCCCAATCCCTGCAGCTTTCCAAAGCTCCCAAGGGCAGGTAGTAGGTAGGGGCTGAGGTGTTGCAGGAGGCCCCCCCCAGTCCTGGGGCTAGCAGAGCTGGCAGCACTTGCACCCCACCACAACCCCAGTGCAGCGTTTCATGGCGTCGAGCTGGCAGGTCTGCTCTGGTTTCCTTCTGCTCCACCATGGAGCCAATGGCCGGGGTATTGGCGCCCAGAGCACCTGGCCCTGCTCGGGGACCTTGGACTCCCCCAGGGGATGGCTCAGGGCCAGCCTGGGCAAGTAGCCCAGTGTGGGTGGCTGGTGGACTCCACGTCACGAGGCAGGTTGGCACAGCCATCTCCATGGTATGGCCGTGTCACTTAGCGGTTACAGCATTGGTCTGGGAGGCAAGGACAGTCATGCCCTGTGCCTCGGTTTACCTCCGGGTGGAGAACAGCACCTGGCACAGGAAAGGGGCACCCCAGCCCCGGCTGCTGGCTTGTCACAGCCACCAGCCTCCACACTGGGCACCACTGGAGCCCAGCATCCCAAACAGAGTTGCTTTGTGCTGGCTGGTCCCCGCTTCTGCCGCTCAGTAGTCATCCAAAACCCTCCTGAAACAGGAGCTGGCTGGGTTCAGCCTTCCCCAGGAAGGCTCTGCTGAGCTGCAGAACCCCCACACCCTGTTAAGGTAGTTCCATCTTTCAACACTCAGGGTGCAGGATATAGCTACACTCAGGGGATGCCAACCCTTTGGGGATGCCCTCGTCTCCCTTTGCTCTCTGGGGGAGTCTGTCGCTGCCCTGTACCTCAGTTTCCCCATCCCTACATGGAGGGTCTTGGCAGGGTGCCCCTGATGCTGGGGGAGCCTGAGAGATGCCAGAGCAGAGGCTAAACCACTGTCATGTCCGTGGGGTGGCAAAGGTGACAGGGCTGCGGGGAGGCTGTGAACTCTTCACTGCCAGGGCCCTGGAGGCGGCCGATCCTCCCACAAGGTCGTTGGCTCCTCAGCAAAAGGCCAGGGCTATTTTTAACTGGTGACTTGCTTCAGCCCACCAGAGAAGGGATTTGCAGCAGGGCGAGCACCGTGGGCCCATCCAGACGCTCCCCATCACAAAGTGCAGAGATACCCCCAATGTCACCCCTCCTGCCCCCACCCGCCGCCCTGCAGGTACCCCCCGTGAGGGAGATTGGGACCCCTCTCTGCACCCCTGCACCTTTATTGGTGCATGATAGAGGGAGGGAATTAATCCCCTTCAGAAAGGCCAGGACAGAACAGGCAGGGCTAAAAATATGTCAGGAGGGAAATAAAACCTCCTACGTCAGGGGCTAAAGCCGGGCTGAGAGCCTCGGGCTCAGGCCACGGGGCTGGGGGGGCCCTGCACAGTCCTGGCTTCCTCAATTCTGGTGGGGGCTGTGGAGCTGGGGCTGCTGAGCTGGGGCTGTCTGTTGCCTGCCCCCCCTGGGGTGAAAGTGGTGCCGACAGCCCCACGACATTTCTTGCCTCAGTTTCCCTCTGCGCTCCTGGAGGTGCAAGCTGACACTGTCCCTCTGTCACAGCCTGGGAGCTTCCAGGTTGGGAGTCTGGGGTCCAGGGTGGGCAAAGTACTGGGTGTGGCCCGGGCTGTTTCATACACAGCTCCAGCCAGCCCTGCCACCCCAGTAGCCACAGTCCCCACCGTGTGCCAGGAGCTGGGCTGGGGGGAGCGGGCCACCCCCAGGGCCCCATGCTGACGCAGGGCCGGGTGGAGGAGCTGGCAGTACTGGGGCCTGTTGGCCAAGCCTTTTTTTTTTTTTTCCAGTTCCATAAAACATTTCCCTTCCTTGGAGCCCCAGGAGGGTTTCAGCTGGGAAGCCACGTGGCCCCAGTGGCTGTTGGCCACGGGGTGATTCCTGGGGCTGGGGGACGTCTCCTTGGCCATGGGCCGTGTCCCCTCCGTGCTCCTGTGCTGCTCACAGGGCTCTTCCCAGAGCTCTGCAGGAGCTGCTGCATTCTGCTTCAGCGGGCTGAGCTGGCAGGTGCTGTGCCTCCGTTTCCCCATCTTTGGAAAGGCAGCGTGACCCTGGGGGCAGGTGGGGTCACCCCCGGGGAAGCAGCTGAGATGTCAGCTCCCATACTCCAAGGCAGGCAGGCAGAGACAGCACCTGGGGATCCAAGTGAGTCTGCAGGAAGGCTGTGAGTTGCCCCCGGTGCTCCCACCAGCAGCTCTCCCTCCCCAGCACCTCTGCCCCCCAGTGCCACTTGTACCACTGCTGGGTGCCATCTTCAGGGGCATCTTGACCCCTTCCCAGCACCCCAGGCTCGCTGCTCTCCAGTTTGCAAAGCTGAGAACCAGCAACACCAGTTGTTGGCGGAGGTGAGGGTGCCTGCGGGCAGACCGGAGGTGGGGTGACGGGCGCAGGATCGGGGACACGTACTGTGCCACAGGAGAGCCCCCCTCCACCTTCGGCCCACCTGGGCTACCCCCAGCTGCCTCCTGCCCGGGGAGGGTTGTGCTGGCTGGCACAGGCCCAGACGGCGCTGGCACCGGAGCTGCCAAAGGAGCTGCTTGTCTCCTTCCTGCTGTTTTTTTCAAAGCAACTGGCAGATTCGCTGCTTGCCGCGGCCTCCCGTGACCCGCGGCGGCCTCGGCGCGCTCCCCGCACCCCCACTCGCAGCCGCAGCACCTGCGAGGGCGAGGAGCCGGCACCGCCGCCCGCCCCGGCACGTAGGCGCGGGCAGGTGGGCACTGGCCCGGTGCAGGGTGCCGGCAGTGCCTGCGGGGAGCCGGGGACCTGCCTGCCCTGGGAGGATCGGGTTTGGGCTGCAGTGGGTGCGGGGAGCTCAGGGGAGCTCTGTGATGGGTCTGGGGGCACGGTGGTGCCAGGTGTGTGGTGACTTCTTAGCCCGTCTGCCAGCTCCCGGTCTGATCCTGAGCGGGGCTGAGCTTCGAGGCAGTAAATGGAACGTGGGAGCCCCTTCCTGGCCTTGCAGCCCTGCTTGCTGACCCTCCCAAGAGGGTGGCCACATCCAGAGTGCTCCGTGGGCACGGTCCAGCCCCTAATCAGCCTTGAGCCATGCATGGGTGGTGGCTGGAGGACGCTGCAGAATCTGGGGGTGGGTGGGGGGGAAAGACCCCAGATGTGGGGAGAGGAGCTGTGAGGAGGTTGCACCGTCTCCTGCCTTCACCTCCACCCGTGCTGGCAGCACCAGCCAGGCTCAGTGCCCCAGCACGGGCTGCGGAAGGGATTTTGTGGGCACAGGGTCCCACCTCGGCTCAGCTGAGACCGTGGGGGAGCGTGGCTGCAACAGCCTGTTCTGCCCCATGGGCTGCAGCAGCACTGTGCTGGGTCTGAACCTGCAAGGCCAGCGCAGCTTCTGCCACCCCGGCTGCTTTCCCAGCAGCTTCAGCTGCCGCGCGTGTTCTCTCCTGCTGCCCCGTACCCAGCGTGCCTCAGTTTCCCCCATCCAGCAGGTCAGTGCTGCTCTGTGGAGCCGGGGAAGCCTGGTTAGGATTTGCTGAGCAGCCTGGGAAGCCTGGCTGCGCCATGCTGGCGAGCAGCAAAAATTATGAATAAGCTCTCGTTAATAAATACTTTATGATGAATCCAAATAGATTTCCTCCTCTGGAGCAATTATTGTAAAATGGGCTCTAATACGGTGCAGGGCCAGCCCCGGGAAGGGCTGGGTGCTCTTCAGGGCCTAAGTGCCTCTTTCCATCCCCTCTAATGAGCACTTCCCAATCATTTGCATCTGTCTCGGCAACAGGTCTCATTACCAGGTTAACTTATTACCGAGAGCCGATTCCGTGAACAGTTAAGAAGAGGCTGGAGGAGGCTCTGCTGGGGCCACGTGAGACCATCTTGTCCATGGCAAGGGCACCTGTAGGCTGCAGCGAGGGGAAACTGAGGCTGGGGCAAGGAGCAGGTCCCCGCCATGCCCCCTTCTGGTACCGGGATTTTGAGGATGTCTGGAATTTTTCTAGCTGCATCCTCCCCCACCACCACACCGGGGCTTCTTCCCATGGGGGCACGGTGCTCGGTGCCAAACTTGCCAGCCCCTGCCCAGGCTCGCACGGCCGCAGGGAGCAGGACCTGGCAGGAGCGGCGGCCGTGGGAGCCAGCAGCAGTTTGGAGGTGTGTGGCTGGCTGGCGGGGAGCCTGAGCATCCTTTCATAAAATAAGCCCTGTGTGGTCCCTGCAGGGCCGGGATGCGGTGAGGTTGCCCAGCATCACTCCCTGCCCGTGGTGGGGATGGCATCCTGCTCCTCCCCGGGGCCAGGGCCATGCTGGTGGGGAGCAGAACCTGCTGCTGAAGCAACCGACACCTCCCACCCTCCTCATTCTCCTCTGCTCCTGCCCAGCACCCTCCCTCCCCCCCCCACCCCATGAAAACTGCTCGGGAATTTCCTGAGGAAACGTTTTTTCATTGGAAAATTCAGACTGTTTCACTGAGCCCAACCTGTTTGGACAAGGCATTCAACTAGAGGATGCTTGGAGGCCTGGCCAGCCCACGCTGCCTTGCCCGTGGGTGCCCATGCCTGGAGCTGTGTCCCTGTGTGGCACGGAGCATCCCCAGCCAGGGTGCCAGGGTTCAGAGCCCCAGCACTGTCCGAGCTGGTGAGGTGTCCTCAGCTGTGCCCTCGCCAGCTTCCTAGTGCTGCTAAAACCCTGGCTGCCAGAGGAGTTCATCCCGGCATGGCGTGCCAAGCTCCTTGCAGAGCATCATTCCTTCCCCTCCCAGCTTTGCAGCGAGACTGAGGCCAGGACAAAGCTGGCCTTGACCTGTGCCTCAGTTTCTCCTCACAGCATCTGTCAGAAAACCAGCACTCCACCAGTCCTAGAAGGGGGGCCCCAAGGGGGGCCCTGAGCTGGGGCTGGCAGCACCCCGATGCAGACAGGCTCCTCCCTGGGTCGTGAGGCTTTACAAGCTCAGGCTGGATGAGGCCCAAGCACAAGCTCTGCTGCCAGATTCCCATCCGGAAATGCCCCGGGAGCAGCCTCGTCTCGGGTAGTGCAGCACGTCTCTGCTTCCCAGCCCTGCGAGGGAAAAACAGCAGGAGAAGCATTTAACCAGCCCCTTGCCGGGGGGCTCTGTGCTGCCAGTGGGGGGCGGGGGGGGGGGGGGGGGGGGGGGGGGGGGGGGGGGGGGGGGGGGGGGGGGCAGGGGGGGTGGGGGATGAGGAAAACGCACCCCCTGCCTTTGCTCTCAGCAGCGGAGCTGGGTGTGAAGCTGGGCAGCGGGAGCCGAGGTGCCGTGCCCAGCCGAGGGGTCACTGTCTGCACGGTGCTGTGCCGGGGGTGCTGGGCATGGGGATGGGCCCCAAGCCCTGAGTTCTGATTCCCAAGCCCTGTGTTCTAGTCCCCTCAGCACCCAGCTGTAGCCGTCCCACCGACTGTCCTGGTGCCCCCCAGCTGCCCTCGCCTGGCCCTGCTAAAGCGGCTTAACTCTGCTCGGCATCTTGGCATGGGATAAGCCGGGCAGGAGGGAAAGTTGGCGAGGGGCTGATTGGCTTTGGGTGCAGCTCCCGTCTCACTGTAATCCTGGAGGGGGAAGAGGGAGGGGAAGAGTTGTGATGGTTTCAGAGGCAACAAGGGTCATGGAGCCTTCTCTGTGCTGTGGAAAGGGAAAAAAAATGTCTCCCCATTTTGGAGGGGGTCCCAGACACAAGTTCAAATGGGATTCGAGCATCCTTGGCACCATGGTGAGGGGAGGGCAAAGCCACCACCTGCTTTGAGCCCCACAGGAGTCATGGTCACCGAGCATCCCCCGACCCTCGCAGCAAGGGCAAGCAGCACCCAAGGGTGCTGCCTCCCCCAAGAGGGACCACCTGGTCCTTTCCTGACTTCTCTGCAGCAGTGCCTGGGTTGGCAGCACCCAGCAGGACGGCAGGGACAGAGACAACGGCATGGTGCCCCCCACCCTGGCCCTGCGGCCAGCCCTGCCGCCGGCAGCCTGGGGAGGGTGGCGGGGCCGGGGGATGGCAGCAGTTTGCAGGGCTTGTCTGAATAACCGGCCACCAAGGAAGATCAGCCGCCCACCGCCCCGGCCAAGTATTGTTTTTGGAAGTCGCTGATGCTTTTTTCGGCTCCTGTCTTACTTTTCTCTGACCTTCTTCCCTGATTTAAGACACATGCCCAGCCCTTGCCCAGCTGCATTGAATTAACAGCTGCTGCCGGGGAGGGATCCGGAGCCCGTGGCCGTGTGGGGCTGTGACTGCCCCGGGAGCACCGACCGGGAGGAGTCTGCCAGGCTCGGGATGGAGCCCCGGGGTCAAAATGAGTCCCCTGGCGGGGTTGGGTCCTTGTGGGTGGCGTCTCAGCAAGTGTGGGTCTCCTTTGTGTTGTGGGGTACGGGGGGGACACCTGCAGGGTCAGGACTCTGATGAAGGTGGATGCAGAGCAGGGGCTGTTAGCCCTGGGGATTGGGGCTCTGTGCTGGGGTGATGTGTTTGTGCTGGCACACAGTGGGGTCTGTATGGGGGGGTTAGTGGGGCTGTGATGGTGTTTGATGTTGACAGTGTTGGGCTTGGGGGCCAGCGGGGTCTGTGCTAGGATGCCCGAGGCAGATCTCAGCAGGGTCTGTGCAGGGGACGCCTCTCCAGGGGACATCAGGGACTCTGCTGAGGGACCTGTGCCTGTTCTTAGCAGGGCTTGTGATGGAGGAGCAGGTTTGGGGTTTCACAGGGGCTGGTTTGGGGTTTCACAGGGACTAGTTTGGGGTTAATGGTGCCTGTGCTTGATTTGGGACCAAGTCTTCCTTAGCAGGGTCTGTTTGGGGCTGATCCTTGCTGGCAGCCTGCTCTGGGGGACACTGTTCCTTCCAAGCAGAGTCACTGTGGGATACAGTGGCTTTGGCCAGGGAGTGGCATTGCTGTCCTGGAATGAGTGGGGCCAGCCACTGGCTCTAGAGCTGCTCACCCCATCCCATCGCCGGGGCTCTGTCCTCCCGTGGCTCCTACCCATAGCTGCCTCCCAAGCTCCTCCCTGGAGCAGCGTCTGCCCTTGGCACCCTCTCTGCTGAGAGGGTGACCCAAGCCTGGGCACGACCCTGTGAACCAGGGCCATGGCACGACATCAACAGCTGCCCCCAGCCACCCCCAGCCTGGCTCTGGCCACCTGCGGCAAGACTCCAGCACCGAGCTGGGCACCTTCCCCGTCCACATCATCACCTGTCATGAGGGACCCAGAGGGCCAGATCCTGCCCTCAGGGACCTGCTTGCTGCTGTCCTGGCCAAAGCACAGGGATACTTGGTGCTCTCCCTGACATTTTCCAAGACATGCTGCTCCCTGCTGGGATAGCTCCTGACACCTCTTTGTCCCATGGAGGGGTTGTGTCCATCGTGTGTCCCCCTGAGCCAGGATGCACTGATTTTCCAAAGCAAGAAAAAAAGACAAAAACCAAACCAAAGAAAAAGGGATGTGGGAAGGAGGAGCCAGGGAGGGGAATGCATTTTCTTTGGGTTTTTTTTGGGCCAGACTCATCCAGCAGCACTCGCCAAATGGAAAAAGGCAGTCAGAGTGTGTGCCTTGTGCACCAGGCTGGGTGCCAGCCGCCAGGCTGGCTGCAACTGGGAAAAACTGGGGGAGTTCCCCACTGATTCTGAGGGAGCAGAGAGGTCCAAGGCACCTGCAGCCTGTGTGGGAGCACTTGGGAAGCTGGGGTTGTCAGGGACCCATCCCTTAGGTGCAGTGACTGACACTGGAACCATGTCTCTGGTGGCTGTGATGTCAGGTGGGATTTCTGTGCCCGCTGGGAGCAGGTCCTGGCATTTGTGGGTAGGAAGGGGAGACGGTCCAGGTGCCGTTGGGGTGACAAGTACCGTCTGCAGAACCACCAGCTCTGATTTGCCCCAGCCAACCCCAGCAGGTTTTTGGGCTGGGAGAATCACATGTGGTGAGATTTATGGGAGGGGGCTACATCACACTGGGGATCCCACTGCATGGGGAGGGGTTCCCTGTCCCCGGCAGGAATGCGCTTCTGTCACAGCTTTTCCTCCGGGTTGGGCTGGGCTGCAGCCCAGTGGGGACGTCCCCAGAAGGTCCCTGTGGACTCCCCAGCAATCCCGGGGTGGGTCTGGGGGGATGGCTCAGCGGGGAGTGACCGCCTGTCCCTCTGCTCCTGCAGGATGAGTTCCACCCCTTCATCGAGGCGCTGCTCCCCCACGTCCGGGCCTTCGCCTACACCTGGTTCAACCTCCAGGCCCGCAAGCGCAAGTACTTCAAGAAGCACGAGAAGAGGATGACGAAGGACGAGGAGAGGGCGGTGAAGGACGAGCTGCTGAGCGAGAAGCCGGAGGTGAAGCAGAAATGGGCCTCGCGCCTCCTGGCCAAGCTCCGCAAGGACATCCGGCCCGAGTGCCGCGAGGACTTTGTGCTCTCCATCACGGGCAAGAAGCCCTCGTGCTGTGTCCTCTCCAACCCCGACCAGAAGGGGAAGATGCGCCGCATCGACTGCCTGCGGCAGGCGGACAAGGTGTGGAGGTTGGACCTGGTCATGGTCATCCTCTTCAAAGGGATCCCGCTGGAGAGCACCGACGGCGAGCGCCTGGTGAAGTCGGGCCAGTGCGCCAACCCCATCCTCTGCGTCCAGCCCCACCACATCAGCGTCTCTGTCAAGGAGCTCGACCTCTACCTGGCTTATTTCGTCCGCGAGAGAGGTGGGTGTTCGTCGGCCTGTGGGGTAGGAGGCCTCCTCCCTGGGTGGGGGGGCTTGTTCTAGCTTTCCTGCTCCCCCAGTGTCCATCCCATCCCCGGCTCCAGCTCGGTGTCACCGCTTGGGGACACGTGTCCCGTTGCTGACTCCAAGCTGCTGCCCCACCCTGCTCGTGCAGCCCTCGCCCCCAGCTGGGATGGGTCCTGGCTGCCCTGGGAGGCATGTGCCAGGGAGGGGAGAAGGCAGAGGGCCCTGAAGATGCTCCTGGCTCTGGGCATGCTAAGAGGGCGGATCTGGGGGGACTAACCCTGCATCCTGTGCCCGCCTGACATGGCTGCCTGTGCCAGCAGCCCAGTGAGGAGTGGGTGGGTGGCGTGGGCAGGGAAGGGAAGGGACAGTCTGTTCCCAGTGTGTCTCCCGGAGGCTGAAGTTGGCAGCAATCCAGCAGTACTAGTTAGCTGTGGGCTGCCATCCCAGCCCCTCGCCCGGTGGTGGCTGAGGCTTGTGGAGGAGGTGGCAGAGATAGCACTGATGGGGGCAAACCCCAGCAACTCCTGCTGTGCACCAAGGGGAAGGCTACTCCCCTGCCTTTCACCTTCCCAGGAGTCCCACAGACCTGGGAGAACTGGGTTGCTTTCACTACAGTAAAGAGGGAGAGTCAGACCCACTCGCAAAGCCTTGTTCATCCAAAGGGGGAAACCGAGGCACACAATGGTTTCCAGGATCAGAGGATTAAGTCCCTAAACCATCATCCTTAACACCAGCCCTGCGTCAGGAAGGGGAAGCTCATAGTAGCTCAGATCAGATGCTGTTTTGTCTGGGCATGTTTGCAGTGTCCAGCTGGTGACACACTGGCACAGACACCCTCCCAGCAGATGGGGTCTCCCACAGACCCTGACATTCCCCCACAATTCCTGATGGGTTGAGCCCGGGGTGACAGCAGGGTTTCCCAGGGGTGGTGCAAAGCCAGGGGGAGTCTGTTACGCAGCCCTGGAGGTCGTGGTGCTCATGGCCTGGTCGTAGTGCTCATGCACTACCAGGCTGCCCAGGTGTATGGAAAACCAGCATATTGGTCCCCTCCTGGCAGCAACTCCCTGCCCACACTTGTGGCACTGGCTGGTGCGCCCGAGCTGTGCCCCCTGCCCCGTCGACACCATGGCAGGGGGAGCAGGGGACTGGTGGCTTCTCGCCTGTCACTGGCCAGGGCCCAGGGATGTATAGTGACACCATGAAGGGCACTGTGGTGCCAGCAGTCCCAACGAAGGGGATAGCAGTGCCATTCATCAATCACAGTGAGCATGGGCAGCTGGAGTCTGCTCTGCTCCTGCCCAGCCAGCAGCGGGGTACACTGGGTATCACTGAGGAAACTGAGACATGGCAGCCGTGCAACCCCAGCTCCCCAGAGAGCTGCCTGTCCTGGGCATGGCACCGCGGGGACTGCCAAGCCCTTGTGCCGTTGGGGAAAAGCAGAGAACAGCCCCCAGCAGGGAGTAGCTGGGACCAGATCCTGCCACAGGGCCCAAGTGGAACCCCGGGCAGGTGGGGGCCATGGGAGACCAGCAGCGGTGCACGTGTGTAGATTACATGCATGTGCAGCCAGGACCTGCCTGTGCACGCGTGGCGCTGGCACCCTGCACCCGTGACTGTGCCTCTGGCTTGCCCGCTTAGAGGCAGGATAGGGCCCAACTGGGCGTGGTGCTGCCGTTTCCCAGTAATGCACTGGGAATGGTGGGTGCTGTGCTGGGAGTCCTGAGTGCTGTCCCGGGTGATAATGTGGGTACCCAGTGCAGGATCAGGCAGTGGCTGCACGGCAGGGAGGTGTTATGTCAGGGATAAGATGTGGCTGTGTTGGACTGAAGCGGGGTGCTGCAGGCACCTCATACTGTGCTGTGTACTGGTCTAGACTGGAGGCACCTCATGCTGCCTTGGCTGGAGGTACAAAGTTACCCTGGAATGGAGGTTACCCTGTACTGGGCTGCACTGGGAGCACCCTCATGCTGGAATGGGAGCCCTAAGGTAACCATGCTGCTGGCAGAAGATGGGGTGCTGGTCGGGGTACCCCACAGTGCTTGGGGTGCCCATGTTGGTGGGTTCCCTTGGCCATAAGGCAGACAGCGGGTGTCCCCAGGGAGGTGCCTGCCCCTCTGTTACCACCCCCCTTCCTCTGGCGACCTTGACCCCGGCGTCTGGGTCCCCAGCAGCAGCAGTCACCTGACTGTCTAATTGGGAACACAGCGGCTGTAAATACTCTCTGATAAGGCCTGGCAGCCTCTCACTTTCCCTCTTAAGGTCGCTCCGCGGCCGGGTTAAGGGGGACCGGGCCGGCACCACCTCTGATGGGGGTTGGCCCCCCCCCACCCCCGCTTGGTGCTGAGTGCTGGGAGGGGGGCGGGTGCTCGGCATTGCCCCAGCCCACAGCGGGCCCTTTCTGTGGGGCTGTGGCTAGCGAGGGGTTAATCGGGCTTGCCGCGTCCGCGGGGAAACTGAGGCAAGGAACGGGGCGGTCACCGAACTAGTGGGATCCTGCGCGGTATGGCCGGGCCAGGCGACAGCACCGCTCGGGGGGTGCTGGGCGTGTGCCCCGGACCTACCCCCCTCCCCCGCTCGCTCCCCCCGCGGCTTTGCGCATCTCCCTCCGTGGCCAGACCCCCGCAGCAGCATCCCCACCCCCCCTGCAGTATCCCCAGCCCCAGAAGGCTGTGGGGGGAAGGGAGGGGGTGTTTCTCCCGCCCAGCCGGGCAGCTCCGGCCCCCCGTTACCGCCCGGAGCACGTGGGCCCGCTCTCGCCCGCCCACGCCCGGCCCGTTCTGCCGCTGTCAGCAGAATTTCCCCGCCGCTGCTCTGGCAACGCCGGGGAGGGAGGCGGCGGAGGAGCCCCCGGCCCTGCGCTCCCCACCCGGGGTCGGGGGCAGCCTGGGGAGGGCGGGCTGGTTCCCGCCCCGTCCCCCGCACCGGTAGCGAGGGCCAGCTCTGTCTCTCGGCTCTTTCTTGCCATCCCCCCCCACCGCTCCAATGCCTGGAAGCCCCGCCCGGCTTTCCGTGCCCTCCGGGGCGCACACGGGGAGACGGGCGGGAGTGGTGCCGGGCTCTGGGGGAGGTTCCATCGTGGCCCCGGTGGCCCCGAAAGGTGCAGAGCGGGCCCCGGTCCGCCCCCCAGCGCCGGTAACGCGGCAGCGGCCCCGCCGCGGGCAGGGCGGGCTCGGCGTAAGACGGGTGCGGGGCTGGGAGCCGGGCTGGGGGCAGGGCTGGTTGTTGGACTGGGAGCGGGGCTGGGCGCAAGACTGGGTGCTGGATGTGAGCGGGGCTGGGTGCGGGGCTGGGCTGTGCACACCGCAGTGGGGGAGGGGATGGCGCTGCAGCCCAGAGCTGGGTGTGCAGCGGTGGGGGGGAGCCGGGAGCTCGGAGGTCGCTGGTGAAAGTCAAAAGCATTGCAGTAAAATGGTAATCAATCTCCCCAGTCGATGGTGCCAGGACCTTCGAAGCATTACAGAGAGATTCCTCCCAGCAGCTCCCGACGGCAGCAGCCAGTGGGTGGGTGGGGACACAGACGGTCCCCTCCTCCCTGCAGCATCACCTCTGTGTTCCCCGCTTCCGCAGGTGCCCCCCCGCCTCCCTGTGCCCTCACCCTTGTGCCTCCCTCCCTGCATCCCCAGCCCTAGACCCCATCACTAACTAGACTGGCCAGGCTCCGAGAGCTTAGGGGGGAAACAGGGTGGGGTCAGTACCGGCCCCCCGCACCCTTTGTCATGTTCTGGGGCTGGCAGGGCCCCCGCAGATGACATGGTAGGTGGGGGGAGAGGCAAGCCTCTGCCCTGCAGTGAGCTTCCCTTGGCGCTGCCTGGCATCTGAGCCTGGCTCTGTCACCCCCAGAGCTGTGCAGAGTGGGAGCAAATGTGTTCACAGGGCAAGCGGGCGGCGGCAGACCCCGGGGTGGCATCACGCTCCCGCACCACCCCCCCCTGCTGCCGCATGCAGCTGGCCATGCCACCAGTGGCAGACGGCACCTGGGGGGGAGGCAGGGACCTCCATGCCACGCCAGCATTTGCGTCTCCCCACCGCCTGGCAGCCCCTTATCTCCCCTCACCAGCCTCGCCGCTGGCTGCAGCGCGAAGCAGATGGCACCAATCTGCCGGGGAGCCCGTGCCAGGGCTCTCATCCCGAGCGCGCTGCTGGCCGTGCCAGGCCGGCCGTGCCAAACGTCTGCGCGGTCCCTCCAGATGGAGGAGCCGGCATTGCCCTGGGCAGCGCCACTCGCCAGCCCCCGCGCAAATATTTATTGGCAGGGTTTCGAGGAGATTGATGAGGTGCTCAGTGTTTGGACTCTGCCATTCGCAGAGCTGGGCACTGCTGGCGAGGTGGGCCTGAGAACCCCCCAGCACACAGATAAGTACGTGCAAACCCACAGCTCACTCCGAGTACCTCTCCGCTCCTGGCCGGACAACCAGCAAGGTCGGGGCTGAGGGGAGCGAGACAGGGAGAGCCCAGTGGGTCCAGGAGAAACCCCCAGGGAAGGGCACAAGGGTATGAGACATTGAAGCATTGACAGGGGCTGGGTTCCTGCCCCTGAGACCTGCCTGTGGCAGAGGCAGAGTGGAAGGGGGGTCACCAGGGTGCAGTGACCCCAGCGATCCCTGTTACCTGTGGCATCATCACCGGGGGGACACCCCCCATCCCTGTGCCCATTCCCACCACGAGCCCTGCAGCAGCAGCAGCAGCAGCAGCAGCCGGGGCGTTTTGGGCGTGCTGAGCTCTCCGGATCGATGTGCTGGTGACCTTGGGGAGGTCAGGGCTTCCCCAGCTCTCCCGCAGTGCGCCGAGCCGGTGGCGTGCCGGAGCTGGCCGGCTTCCCCGCAGTGCCCAGCTGGCAGGGGGCTGCCCCGGCACCGCGTCACCGGCGAAGCGAGTTGCCCCGTGCTCAGCCCCGGCGGCCTTGGCCGGCGTGAGCGGTGCCTGCTGGGAACCTGGCATGGAGAGCCGTGTCCTGTGGTGCCAGGGTGGGGAGACAAGGGGCCGGAGGGGTTCCCGTTTGCTGTTCAGTGCCCGATGAATAAAACATGAGCAAGCTCCATCTCACAAGCACCTGCTGTCCCCTGCCTTTGCCATGGCTCCCCCCTCCCCATGCTGGCAAGCACTGTGCCCTCCCTGGGGCCTCAGTTGCCATCCTGGCTGTGTGCCCGGCTCTGTGCCATGCTGGCAAGGGACAGCTGGGGCAGCAGATGCCTGTAGCGCTCCCTCCCGCTGGCAGCCATAGGAATGGAGGGGGGACAACAGATGCCACCAATCCCCCCAGCGTGCCACTGTGCCCCAAGCCAGGTTGGCACCGCCAGCTGGCGCCTGGGGTCCCTGACACACTGGCCCTTTTGCTGACATCCTGGCCAGACCTGGTGAGGGCTTGAACTTGTTCTGTCCCCTGCTTCCAGTCCTGTGTGACATCAAACTGTGGTCTTGGGGCAGGAGATTCCCACAGTGCACTGGGAGCAATGTCTGTGGTCAGTGTGGGGTGAGATGGGGTTTGGCTGAGAGTTGGAGGGGAGCTGTGGGGGCTGTGGGCCTGTAGAGGGGGGCTGTGCATGCCATGGCACATGTGGAGCTGGGTCTCCCTGGCCCCTTCCATCTCCTTTCTCCTGCCTCCTGCTTTTCTGCCCTCCTAACTTCCCTCCTGTCTTCCTTCTGCTTTCCCATCCCTTCCCTTGTATATTCCCTTCCCTCCCTGACAGTTATTTCCGCCTTTCCTTTTTTTTCTTCTTTCTATTGTTTTTTCACATTTCACTTTTAATTTTTAAATTATATTTTCCCTTTCCTTCTCTTTTCTTTTCTTTTCTTTTTTTTTTTTTTCTTTTTTTTTCTTTTCTTTTTTTTTTTTTTTTTTTTTTTT
>JAOEGS010008820.1:51266-85428 GCA_025447755.1 Corythornis vintsioides | reverse complement strand
GGGTGGGGGGGGCGAGGGGGGTGTTAGGGAGGGGAGCAATAAAAAAAATAATCTTTATGGTCTCCATTGCATTTGGGAGCTTTCCACTGAAACCAGAGTAACATTATTTGCTCCTTATCCATTTAATGAAAACATTTAAATCTGTATTTTATCACAAGCTATAAAGCTTTATACTGCCTTCTGAAGATACATTACTTCCATACAACAACTCTGCTATTTTTAATGCAAGTGGGAGGCTGATATTAGATGTGAATATAACATGTATATAGCCTTATGAAAGTTTCTGCTCTTTCTATTTACATTTTGTTCTGTAAGTAAATGAACTATTCTTTAAGCCATTTTCTAAAATCTCAGTTTTATTTGGGGTATTTCTTCCATTAAGTTTATTTAGAGTGTATGCTCTTATATGCTGAAGTAGAATAAACTGTGTTGTCAGTCCATCTTTGTATTCTGAATCAGATTGTCAAATGCCTTTCTGCAAACATTTACCATTGATATTAAAAAGTCAGATTAATTCTGTGTTAAAATACTGCAGTGGTATTTTAACAATGAAGAACTGCCTATGTGTTTTTCTCAGAATTCAGGTCACTGCAATCCTGTTGTTCACTGCTGTTCTTTGCTTCTGTGTGATTGACTCGCATGCCAGGGCTGTTTTGATTAAACTGGAACTCTGCAGATTTTCCAGAAACAGCTTTCACTTCCTTACTAGGATTCATGCTACTGCCAGGGCTGCTTAATGGTAACTTTATATAAAAAGCTGTCAGTCCATTCTCTTGCCTAGCTTCACTGCTAATAACAAGCTTCACTGCTAATAACAAATCATAAATTCTGCCTAATGTACACAAATTAAACAGAAATGCAGATGAGGAGGTAATCCAGTGCCTCATTGCACAATAGCACATGGAATAAAGTATACTGGCCAAGGGCAGCAGAAGACGTGGGAATGTCTTATGAAACATAGGAATTTAATCAAAACATACTTAAAAATCTGAATTGAGGTAAGCAAGCAGATGGGATTGAAGCTTTCGAGCCTCATGCACTTCCTCAAAGTAAAGTGCAAAAAATATTTATCTGCAGTCTCAAAGAGATACAGGGCTGGCTTGCCCATGCTATTTAGACTGTTTTACAAGGAACCTGCACAACAAAAATGATGCCTAGATGCTAAAGACACTCTTCCAGCCATCACAGACACACATTATGTGACAAGGAAAGGTCCCAAACCCAAGGGCAACACTATTGCAACTAGGCTGTTAAAAGTAATATATAGAGCTGATTCAGTATTGCAGTCCAGAAGAAAAATGTCTGCTCAGAAACTCATATTCTATGTTTTTATGTTAATCATTGTGCTAATCATATGTGTCTATAGGTAGTCTATCTGGTATTTCAGCAGAAGGGAAATAGCATCAAGATGAAGTCCTGCTATACTAAGCAAGAGCTTAATTTTGACCTGAAAATGCCTGTTCTGTTGCTAACAGAATGCTGGCTGTGATAGCAGTTGACATTTCTTACAGTCCTTGGATGAAAACAGTTATTCTCAAGGACTTCAGACAACTGAATTGCCTGAATTCCCATCTTTCCTTCCTGCTATCAGCAGCTGCATCAAACTCCTTCCACATCATCTGCATTTCTTCATCACTTAGTCTTCTCTAAACTTCAGCCTCCTTCTGTGGCCTGATTGCCTTCAACTGCTGATACAGAACCACTCAGGGTTTCAAGCCAGCATCCTCTGTTCCCCCCCCTCAGGCTGTGGTGTTTCTAACTCCCTAATATTTAATTAGAAATTATTTTACCCTGCGACTAGTTAGGAAGGTTATGAAAAAAATTCCCTGCCTGTTTAGGATCTAAAAACTACCACATTGGGCTAAGTCTCCATTTCATAGAATTGGCACTAGAACAGAACTACACAAGCTGAGAACCTAGTCCTTCATTTGACCTTCTGATTATTAATCCAATTAATCACTCAGTGGTAGATTTAACTCAGTTCTTCATGCCTATGTAGTGTCAGCCTGGTAGGAGGTTCTCCATTCCTCCCCCAACAAATAAATCTTTTATTCTTCTGCCCAGAAAAAGAACAATATTAAATAAATATTCTGTTTCCTGAGAGTAATTACACATAAAATAAGGAAAGAAAAAGCCAAATATAACAAACTAAAACAGGCAGAAAGCTTATCCATCTGTAGTATACAGAATTATTCATGGTTGAATTCTGCTAAATTCTTTACACACATTGTATAGTATTTTATTTTGTTAATTGTTTCATGGTAATGGAACTACTTATAGGAATAAGCATTCTTTGGTTTATATAAAACTAAGGAATCAGTGGAAGCAAGTGGAAGGGTGGAATTGACCCATGCACAGAGCACACTGCTCCCAAGACTGATGCTTCTTGAAACTGGATAACTGTCTGATTATGCTTTCTACAAGGTATTGTTGTTGCATTGAACTGGTAGTCAACAATGCTTAAGGTAGAGATGTTGCACTTACTGTGCAACATGATATAAGCTATACCTAGCTTTAAATTAGATGGGGTTGTTTCAGTTATTTGGAAGAAATTTATGAAACTCTCAATGCACACCTAGTATATCACAACAGCAAATTAACGTGGTTACCTATTAGCCACATCTTCTTGGAGTTGCTTTGACACCAACATAGTGTTCAATCATTGCAACACTGAGCAAGCAGGAGCAAGTAAGTATTTTGTGTGGTGGTGATGTATTTTGCAGCCTGCACTGAAATTAGCTGAGAACTAAACAACTATCACTTCTCCCTTCATCAGTGCTTTTTTAAACAGAATGAGGATATATGGCCACTAATCATTGCAGCAAAACCAATAAAACAGTCTCACGTAGCAAATTCTGTTCTCAGTATTAAAGGCAACAGGTCTGATAGCCCCCAGTTTAAAGGTAGTTTTCAAAATAAACAGCAGTTCTCCTAAATAGAAGATTTTACCTATTTTCTGCTTTTTCAAGATGTTTTACTACATATCCTCTCGTATTCAGAACACTTGAATATTGTTCATTTGCATCTTTACTGGGAAATGCAGATTAGAAGGGTGAGTATATTTTAAACCCTTCATTGCTAATAGAGCCCTCATTGTTCTAACAATGTCCATGGAGACAGATTGTTAGATGCAGGTTTTATAGACAGGGGTGCACCTTCCACAAGAAGTATCATTTATAATGACCCTTGCTATGAGAAAATAGAGATTTTTTTTTCCATACTCCTATGCTGCTGGGTAGGAGAACAATAATATACACAGTTTATAAGGTACAGACTTCAGTGAAGATGTAAGGGATGTATAAATGCCTGTGCTTTATTATCTAGGGGAAGACTGTGGAAATCTTTAAAAGAAATCTCTATCTTCTATTTCTTGTTCCTCTTCCTTCTGTAAAAGTATTCCTCAGCTGGGACAGGATCAAGATCTACTGGGACTTCTTTAACAGTCCAAGTTGCCACTGACATGGGAGGTTCAAGACTACTGCCTAGCTAATCAGGTTAGAAGCTTGTGCATCTTTTTAAAAGACTCATGTCTTTAAGCCCTTTAGTCTTGACAGCAAGGGATTTTTTGCTTTTTGTGTAAAGATATCTTTGGCAACAGGTTAAAGAAACAGAATGCTAACATAAATGGCTGTCATCAAATACAAACAGTGTTTTAGAAAAATGACAATGGGAAGAAGTCTCAGCGTTCCTACATCACTTTTTTTTTAAGAAAAAGGAGACATTTGATCCAGATATTCTTTCACAGACTCTTTGTATATGCCTAAAACTTCAGTGCTTCATGTTTCCTAGTTAACTAATTTTTAAACATTCATGAGGACACTTAAATCACACTGAATGGAGACATTCTTTTACAGAAGGATCAAAAGGAAGCCTGTTCTAACAATAAAGCACACATGGAGACATTATCTTTTAAATTAATTCTTAAGCTTTAAAATCAAACACACACAGACAATACCTCCCAAGTTCTTTCTAGCTGCACCTGCAGTACCTTAGCTTAGGCTTTAGTACTGCATTAGAGATATTCCACAATTCCTATTCAAAACCCCTCCAAACTTAAAATAAAAATAGTAATAATAATTTAAAAGTTTGTTATTGTTTACTTTAGAGTTTATGTACTATAAAAATAGCCTGAATTTTGAAAGCCTTATTAAAAGTTACAAGATTTTAGTTAACACTTGAGATATGTTTCTGGATATTAATATTAGCTCTCTAAATATAATTTTAAGTAATTGGTATGTATTTTATGGCATTTAAAGCAATTCAATGAATGTTAGCTAAAAAAAACCCAACAAACAAAACCAAAAAAACAAAGCCACAAACATTTAATTTCCCTCTTTTGCATTCTAGTCCTTTATTCCTCTAAAATTTTAATTGTTTTTAATAAAAATAATCTGATAGTGGAGTCCAGCATCACGTTAATACATTCTGAAAGAGTTTCTTGCTGTTGCTCAAGATTTAAAAAAAAAAAAAAAAGGACTGAAACTATTCCCCTATTTCTTTTAAACACTTTGTTTCCCTTAAATGTTTAATAATAGTTTCAGCCTTTCTGCAAAGGCAGCAGCAGTCTTATTTGGAATTTACAAATACAAGACAATGGTGTCATTTGTTTAATTGTAGTTTATATATGCATTAACATATATGGACTACAAGCCAAATAAAACTACTTT
The DNA here is from genome assembly GCA_025447755.1 of Corythornis vintsioides. Lineage (NCBI taxonomy): Eukaryota > Metazoa > Chordata > Aves > Coraciiformes > Alcedinidae > Corythornis > Corythornis vintsioides. The sequence continues at coordinate 80,761 of JAOEGS010008820.1, read as the reverse complement.
TAAGAGGTTCAGTGATGCTCAAAGGGTAACTGATGAGATGCTCTAGATAACATGCTATAATCCACAAGTGCTAATGAAATTTCATTTATAGGAATAGGACATTAAAAACGTCTCTAATGTATTATGTAACCTCAGTGTAACTCGTGTCAAGAATACTTCTTGAAACCAATTTTAGATTATATGCATGAAGTCTCACTTTTAAATACATAACATTTAAATACAGAACCCTCAGAAATCAGGACAAAATGACAGGATGATCTAGTCTATACATTTGTTTTAAGGTAGGATTATAGTTACCTAGTTATTCTAGACAGATAGATGTGGACTTGTGGATTGGGGGGTTGGACTAGATGATCTTCTAGGTCCCTTCCAACCCCTAATATCTATGAATCTATGAATAAATGAATCTATGTCTACATGTTTTTGGAAACTGCAGTTCCTATGACAGTCCCTACAATATCCCAGGCTACCTAGTGTCTATCCTCATTGTTAGGCTTTTCTTCAAGTCTAATACAAGCTTCTGTCACTGAAAAGGCAGTCCTATTTTAAGTCATAACATATTAGAAAGCTTCAATTCCTACCATGCAGTGGATTCATTAAAACATATTGTGAAAGGTCTAAGGAGCAAGCATCCCATTGTACAGGTAGTTAATAGATGATGCTAAAAAACTTTTTAATAACTAAAAGGTTTCTCAAAGTATTAAAATCATTGGCTGAGACTCCAGTAGACTGACAGTCAGGAATCAGTCTGGCTTCCACGGGCACCTGAAATAAGTATCTCTGTCTCCAAGCTGGTTTTGTCTGATATTTTCCTTATTGAAAAAGTCCAAGAGAGATTTGCCTTGCAAATAAGTATTTAAATTTTCATCCTTCTTCAAAAACAAACAAACCAACCACCAAACAACCAAACCCAACCCAACAACTCCAAAACCTTCAGATAACCTCAATAAGACATCTAGCACCCTGTTCTTCCTCTATGGAATTACTATTGCTTTTCTAACTGTGTTTATTTAATGTGAGTTATCTGGATATTTTTCTTAGTTTTTAGTTTTCTATTTGATACAGAAGTGAATTCAGCTAGATAATGGTCTAATTAAGAGATCATTAAGTAGACTAACACCCAGCAAGCGACTGTCAGAAGAGAAATGCTGTAACAACAACAAAAAAAATAACACTGACTAAATGTAATAGACTGCATTTAGCCAAATCATGGGCAGGTCTGTTTGCATAGGAGCTTAAACTAATTTCAGCAGTCTAAAAAAAAAAAATTAATGTAATTGAAAGTTAGAAAGTGAATCTGCTTTTATTCTCTAATTAGTTACTATTTACACTGTATCCTTCCATGTCTACCTGTAACACATTAGTCTTACATTGAAAGTCCAGCTGCTGCTGTGCCATTTCAGAGAAAGGTAATAATGTGGTTTTCAGGAACACTTCAACACAGCTCAGATAACTTGTGAGCCAAGCCATTATTTTCTTCCTAAGACATTCCTAAGGAGCTGATATGACTTCTGAAGTCCAGAAAGGTATTTATTATGATGGCATTAGAAGGTTAGGATTTAAAAGTGTGGCAAGACTATGTGGACGTGTTTAATGCATGGATTAGCAACCATCTGACTTACCTATGTATGGCAGCTCCACAGATACTGGAAAGTGAGGCATAAACTCTATCCCCAAAGACATAGAATTGCCACAGAGGACAGTTTGCTGGGCAAAGGACATCTTCTATCTCCTTTCTAAGGTCAAGTCCTCTTGTAAAGCATGTGATAGCTGTGGAAGCTACAGGAAGAAAACAAAACAAAAACAAGCATGTGACCTGAAATTCTTAGCAGTTTCTTGTTTGTTTGTTTGTTTTTTGGTGGATTTTTATTTTTAAACTTTTACTCTTTCCAAGCTTAAGGCAATGTTTGAATTTGAAACTAGGTAGAGTATCTCATCTTATGATCCAGCACATCTGTAAATACATCCTTGTCCTAATTATATAGCTGTAAGTTCTAAAGAAGAACCTATTTTTAAATTATTTGTGGAAAAAATATATATAAAATAAAGGAGTGAACAACACTACAGGAACATTCAGATAAGGAATATTACAAAAGGAAAAGCAATTCACATCTGTAAACAGCTGCAGAAAAAGAAGGGCAAGGGAAAGACCTTTGGGGACTTGTGGAACAAAGACACAGGCAGCTCTTTCTAAGGGAAAATTAAATTATTTTGACATCCCCACAGTAATCTTCAGCCATAAGGCACCTATGAATCTTTTAGGAAGCGATCTTCTTTTCAGCAGCATTCATGGAGTAGGTCGACAGCAGCATTTCCCTTAGCCTCTCCAATAAATCCTACTGAGGACAAAGTAAGAAAGAGAATACACATCTCCTTTATCAAACAATACAGTAACATCTAGAACATTCATATCAATTAATTGCAGTAAAGTTTACATCTTTATCATTGTGCTAGATTCACCCAGTGAGACACAAGGTAGTTATTCAGGGAAGGTACGCATATTTTCCACAAGAAACTGTGGGGTTTTTTTTCCTCTCTGTGGGTGTTGTGTCCCCTCCCCCAACCATCATCCCTCCAAGTTGCCACTCAGATTATTACCACTAAATTTTCACCGTGCTTTCATGGGCACAGTGTAGATATTCAGACACAGATTTACATCAGTATAGATCTTTGGCAAATCAATGTTTTTCTTTTGTAAACTTAGAGGTCATCAGCTTAGATATTACTATCCTTCTACTGCATGGGACAGCACATTCAGCTGGTCTGTAAACACAGCAACTTAAGATCTTGTCTTAGATCAAATTCAATTCAGCATCATAAATTCAATCTACGCCTGGATATTTATTCTAAACTTCCAGAGAGCACATCTTGCCCTTGCTGAGCACTGGAAAGTTCAAGACTCTTTGCTATATGCACGCCAAGTATTACTTTTTCACAGTATTGAGAACTAACAGAGGCTGGCCAACATACCAGTGCATACACCACAGTATGATAAAAAAGAAAAAAAGAAAGCAGTAAATGTTACTTCATTTTTCCCTTCTGAAGATAAACACTATTTAACAAAACACTAATTGAATCTGATTCTCAATTATCCTAAGAAATAAATGTTTTTTGACTTAGTTTTACCTACTCACAAGCTCTCTGTGCTTGTCTTAAACACAACAGCCTGAAAAACTAAGCGTAATCACCAAGCTCTACATACTTATCATTAAAAGTGCTATATTACTGGTGGTATGCTAAAAGAAATTCACTTGCTTTGCTTGTTTTCATACCCTAATCCTTTACAAGGACATTAGCTAATTACTGGGCACTAGTCAAGTAAAATCCACAAAATGATAATTAGCAAGGCCATCAGTATAAAACAGCAGCTAGAATCTCATACATCCTTGGATGAATCACTGCAATGATCATCACTAGTTACCTCTGTGCTCACACTAGTGCTTGTGCCACACACCCTGCAACGTGTTTTCCATGCTCTAGAATTGCAAGATGCCACAGGATGTTTTGATACCCATCATTTCTAATATGCTGTACTTGACTGTATGCACACTCTGCTAAGGAATTCAAAGACAATAATTAGAAATGTCTTGTTAATCAATCCTTTATCACTCTGAGATCTGTATTTCCAGATACTTGTTAATTACAGTCATATGTCAAACTAACATTTTATAGCATCTTCCTGTGTTTTCCCTGGCTATGAAAATGCAGAAATCCATTGTAGCCCAGCCATGGGATTTTTGCTGTACTGACAGCCTAAAGACTGTCACAATCCTTGTCTACACCATGAGAGGGGGGCTTTCAAGGGAAGAGAGCAAGTTGCAGCCATGTGAACTGAAGCACTGCCATACTGTATCTAGGGATCCATACTTCAGATGGATCACACAGAGGTTTAAAAAAACCCTCACGACCTTTAATCACATAATGCTGTTAATTAAAAAGCAACTGTTTCCTTTTGACTTTTAGTGTAAATAGATGTATTTTTCTACAAGCTACAATTCCACATAAATAGATACAGTTTTCTACAAGCTACAATTCCATAACTGAGACTAAGCATTAGGAATGTTAGGTGTAGCAGCCAAATGAGAAGCACTGAATATCAGAATTAAGACATATGAACTCTGCAGTGGATTTTGTTTTTCTCTAACATATTATCAGCTATCCAAACCATTAAAACTACAAATAGTTCATTGCAAAGAGGAAAATCTATTAATTGGGTCTGAATACTAGAGGACATTGATTAGTATGTAAGTTGGTAAAAAACTATTCTTTCTCCCCAAAATTCATGTGCGATATTACTATTAAAACTGAAGAAGATGGTTGTCTTTTTCATCTATCCAAGATATTTCATCACTGGAGAGAATGCCAAAGGGATATATAGGTAAAGTAACTGAGATAAAACTTGTATGTTTTAATCACTGTAATTCAAGAATGTAAGAGCAGCAGCAGTGGAGTAATTTCTCTCATTATTTGATCTAATACTCTAAATCCATGTGGTTTTGGAAGAAGAAAACAGAAGCTTGTAATTTACAGCAAAGGACTTGGTTCTATCTGTTCTGGACTCTGATGAAGACTAGAGATCTACTTTATAGGATATACAGTGAGGACTTCAGAACTGTAATAAAACGTCCATCAGCCCATTCTGTCAAGACACACTCTTCAGCTGTCACAGAAACACACTGCATCAGGGTACACCATAAAATACCAAAGTAGAAATTTTTAAAATTGCATTTCTTCCTGACTTGAGCTGTATTTAAAGGTAGATAAGAAGGTCTTCCACTGTCGACCTAAAAGAAAAAAAAAAAAAAAGAAAAAAAGAAAAAAAAAAAAGAAAGGCTCACTTCTCTCATAAAATATCCATCTGGTACCTGCACCTTCAATCATTCTGTCAGTGTACATTTTTTTGCTGCTTCATTGTATGTACTCTGATACGCTCTGAATAACTGTTTCTTATACCCACCTACAAAAGTGACAAAGAGTTTCTAATTTAAAAGACTCTAGCAAAATAAAATCTATAGTAAAAAGTCTATGCTTTTATAATCTTGAAGTTCCTATGCATTGCTTTGGGAAAGCAGGGTGGTTTTTTTATGTAAAGAAAAAAACAAAATACCTAAACCACTATGTACATTATTCAAAAAATAATATCAATCAGGTTTCTCTAGAGTAAGATAGCTTTATGAGTCAGAGAAGTACATCCCTGTTGTCCTTCTTATTCCTCTTACTATTTAGCATTGTTTATTTTCCAAACAGGAAGATTTGAAGTCAGGTTTTTTTATCTCCAGGATAGAAACAGGCTATATCACTCATTTCAATCTGAGACTTGCCCATTTCTGATGAACTTCAGACTGCTTTTAATCACATGTCAATGTTAACCCATCCATATGGTCTATTGTGTGGTAATTGGAATAATTGAATGTGTTTGCATACATTTCAGGGGGAGTATAAGAGAAGTATAAGACCCTTTATGATCTCCTTGAGTAGTCATGAACCTAAAACCAGTAGATTGAGGGAACTAATATTCTTTTATTACTTTGAACATCAGAATTTAAACACTTATAAAAGTTCCTGCAAACTTCTAGTTCAATAAACAAACATTGCTGAATTAGGCTCAGAATAATTGTAAAGAGCCAGTACTTTACAGTAACTGCTCACATTTAACTTTACAAACACAGCCTGGTACCAATATTCCATTTTGCCAATATTGCCTTGATGTTATTTTGGCTGGTTCCAGACACCTTCAGATTACAGTGACTTCTCCAACCATGGGAAGAAACACTACAGAAAACTTTTCACTTTTTATTTTTTCCCCTGACAGACTGACAGCACTTCATCTGCAATGCACCTGTAAAATAAAAAGGAAAGGAATAGGGTTTGGAATAGGTTTATGTCCATGCAGTTTTCCCCTTTTTAGCCAAAATACTCCTGTGACATATAGCTATAATCAGTTTAGAACTGAAGAATTTTCCAAATGCTTGATTGAACACAAAATGTTCACTTCCTAGTGACTGTGAAGTTCTAAACAACTATTCAGAAAAGCTTGAGGTCACTCACCTTCTTCTGCAGGCCAGACCTGCATCTGGAAGTACATTCATCTGGAGGCTTCTGCCCTCCCTTCATGAAATGATCTTCTTGAAAGAGCACACAAACCTCTTGCATCCTCCTGGCACATTATTCCTTCAGCTGCTTCCTATGGCTTCTGCTACCCATGGATTGACTTCTCTGGGAGAGTCCAGTCTCCAGCAGCAGGGATGCAGTCCCACAGGGCACCATGCAACAGGCAGCCCTTGCCCTACTACGCATTTTGTCAAAATAATAGCAGGGCAGGTTTTAAGAAGTTCTCAACTCCATGATCAAAAACACATCGGAGATCCTCCAACTGCCAAGCACTGCCCCAATGCTTTTATAACACACACAAACACACTCCCGCTCGCTCTTGCTATCAGCACTCCCCTTGATGGGAACACGTGTCACCACTGCTCTTCAACTTGCACTTAGGAGGGAGCTTGATCTCCTTTCAGAAGCGTTTCCAAACATCCTCCGCGCCCCGCTACAGCCTGCTCCGAGGCCACCGCCCGTGGAGTCCGACACGGCGGGACCCGAACGGCCCCCGGGCAGCACTGCGAGCCCGACACCTGCCCAGCCCTCCCCGGCGGCGGCTCCGCGGCTCGCACCCGCTCCCAGACAGACCTCTCTGCGGCAGCGCCCGCGCCCCGCCGGGACCGGCCGGCGGAGACACCCGGGGCATTCTGGCCAAGAAGTTGCCGCAACCCACGACTAGCCGTCCCCGGGAACCGCGACTACCCGACGGGGAGGGACAAGCAAAGGTGCTCCGAGGGGGAAACACCCCGTAGAGAAGCGGATGGAGGAGGGCGGTAAACTCACCCGAACCGTTGCTTCCGCACGCAGAGTTGGGCAGCAGAAAGGCGCCTGCGAACAGACGGGGAGCGGATCAGAACGATGCTCTGCACCCTCCCCACCGGCCCCGAGCCGCTCCCCGCAGTACCCACCGAGAAGAAGAGGGACGAACCACATGGCGATGGAATGCTTTCGCACCGCAGGGGAGCCGAGAGCAGAGTCGAGGAGCCGCGCAACACAACCCCGTGTGTCCTTCCAGGCCGCACCACAGCGGGCTTTCGTTCCCTCTACGCTGTCCCTGCACCTCTACAGAGGTCTACCGCTGGCAGCAGCTGCTGCGCCCGCTTTAAACTTCTCCCCGGGCGCATGAGCACTGGGGCGGGCGAGGGTGGCCGGGGAGGAGGGAACGGACACGGGGCTGGGCGGCCCCATCGCTAGGCAAAGCCCGGCAGGTGCTGCCGTCCCTCCCCCGCCGCGCTCCCCGCCCGCTCTATCCACCTGAGCTCAGCCCGGGTCCTCTGGGAACGGAACCCTAAAGCCGCCTTAAGCAATCGGGTTAAGAAATTCGCCCTCCTCACCAGTATCTCAACCACTCCGGACAGGCAGTGGAGGCTTAAGGACCTTCCCGTGTCTGGCGAGCACGCTTTTGCTGTTTTCCCTTCCAGATCTGCTCGCACACTCCTCTATTTCTCTTCCACCTACTGCTTTTTAATACTTATTTCAGATGTCAGTATTATATCCTGTTTCATTATTATGTTTTTACTGTTGTGGTTATCGAATACCTTATTCCAGATTCCCGAAGAAAAGGGCGAGTGAACTATCAATTACTTGACCATAACATCTTGTCCTTTCTCGAAAATGACTGAAGGGGCAGATCTCTCCCGAGCGCTAACGCGCCTCAGTGAGCTCTCGGCCCCCGCAGGGTACCAGGGAGGGAAGCGCCGCCGAGAGCAGCACGGCCGGTCCCCCCGGGCCCGCCTGGGGGAGCCTCAGTGGTGCTGTCGCGTTAACTCGTCCCGCGGGACGCTGCAAAAGTTGACCTGGGGGATTTAAAACTAATTTAATCTTTCGAAGAGATGAAAACACAGTAACCAGCGTATTATATCTTTTGTATTTAATCTAAAACATTAGCGTAAATATTATAGGTAGCAATCTTTTATTTAGACAAAACTGCTTAACAATTAGAGAAAAAAAACCCCAAACCCATACACCCCCAAAATAACAAAACTAAAAGCAAACCAAACTAACCAAAGAAAAAACTTCCCTTCAAAGCCTGCTTCGTTTTTGTAGTGCAGTACATATGTGGTGTAAAATACCAGCTGGCGCGAGTGGGAAATGATCAGATTACTTATGAATGGGTGGAAAGAGAAGCAGGAGTTCGTTTATTTCAAGGAATGCTTTAAAATCATGTCCTTTGCTGGCTGCCGGCATCCGCTGTTTTACTTCTTCTGGGGCGGCTGTTTTTAGACCTAAACTTTCAGATACAAATATACTTTCAGAATTCATAATAATTAGCGGATTCTTCGCGGCAGAAAATTAAGTGCACTCAGCTCCAGGAGTAAGTGGGCACGGCAGCAGCCGGCTTTTGGGAGGCAGCTGGGATGCAACTCTCTTTCGGGTTGTTAGCTGGTTTTTTGTTTGTTTGCTTGCTTGTGTTTTGTTGTTATTGTTTGTATGTGTGTGTGTTTTGTATTTGGGTTTGTTTTGTTTTGGGTTGTTTTGTTTTTATGTAGTCGTTTTAAAATAACAGGTCGCATAAAAATGGACATTCTGAACTGTCTTGTCGTATAATTGAAAATAAATATATTTGAAATCTCTGTTTTCCTTTCAGAAACACACCACCCGGAAAGAAAATACGAAGTATGACTAGGTAAGTTATTCGTGTTGGATTGGTTTTGTTTTGTTTTTATTTGTGTGTGTGTGTGTGTGTGTATTTGGGTTGGTTTTTGTTGTTTGTTTGTTTGTTTGTTTGTTTTTCCCTCGGAGTTCTGCAAAGCGCAGAAGTGGAGAGAACATGATATCCCTCCTCTCCCTCCCCTCCCTCCCGCCAGCTTTGATCGTCCCAGAAACACATTTTTATGCTTCACACACAGGATCAAGGTGGCGATGCTTCCCTCATGACACGGTTTGCTCCTATAGGAGAATCTCAAAGGCAAAATTATTCAAGGCAGTTGGTGCAGATGTCAGGAGCTCCTGCTGGCGTTTCAGCGTCTCCAGACCCCGAGAGCTTTTGAATGAATTAGTGGTGGCCAGCAGGCTCCCTCCTCACCTCGAGGCTCACCCGAGGGGATCGGTCATCTTTCTCCTTCTGTGATCAATTAAGTTAGTAACGGCGGCTCAAAGCTGTCCCAGTGCTCGCCAGTCCCTGAGATGCCTCCCACAGATGCAGAGGCTACTCGGTACATTTCAGAAATGGTTCACGCTGTCTGTTGCAGCCCTCGGTTCACGGTTTTCTTAGAGCCGCGGTCGTTGAGAAAGGGGCTTGCTTAATTTTAATATTTTAAAGATCAAAATGCAAACCAACAACTGGGTAGCCAAAGGGCTCATTAGAGAAGATGCCTGCCGCGGGGCTAGCAGCACCGACGCCGCGTCTTCCCCGTTACCTTCCAGTCTACGGCGGTGAACCGATGGCCGCCGCGCTCCCTACCCGAGGGAGGAGGTAGCTGGCAAAGGGAGCTCAAGGCTATCCCGGGGAGGGGAGCGAGCGGGAGGGCGGTAGCTTGTTCCGGGCTTGTGTTGCACCTTTTCTGGTGGCAAGAGCAAACTACGCGCCAGACTAACTGTTTTCACATGTGTTAATGTGTTTCGGCGCAGTGAAGTGTCCCGGGAATGTCTTCCTCCGGAGACTGAGGGAAAGGCAGGAAGAAAGGGAGAGACATCCCATTTATCCCGGGAAATACGGGAAATGCCTGAACCGAGGGACACTGGCTGCCACACCATACAGCCCTACAGAAACCTCTCTGTCCTTTGTGTGAAGAAAGGCTTTGTGCAAAGATCAAAAAGGACAGAAGTACTAATTAAACTTTCAGCCCTGCATACCACTTGGTGAGTGCCCCGCGCCTTGCAGTTCACTCCCTGGGAAAATACACCCATCCTTACTGCAGTCTTCCTTTCCCTCCTCTTCACATTCTTTTTTCTGGAGTGCTGGGGTTTTTTTTGTTGTTGGTGGTGGTTTGTTTTTTTGGTGGGTTTTTTTTTTTTTGGTGTTTTTTTTTTTTCCCCTGACTCCCTTTATCTTCTATGGCTTTGTGTTTCCGGCTTGTCACTGCATCCTTTTCAGATCTATAATGCTTTTCTATATTCTTTCTTCCCAAAGGCTACTTAATTAATCCTTTCTTTTGCCTTGGCTTTTTTGTATCACCTTCAATTTTATGTTTAAGAGGTGGTGAGCTGTGCTTGTATTTTTTGGTTTGAAACTATGCTGCCTTGGGAAGCACATTACATTGTTCCAGTGTTTTATCAAATCTAGGTCCCCCACCCGGTATGCAATTGGCAATCACACATACAAGGAGGAGGCATTTTCTTTATTCTCATGAAACTGGGTTCATGGATGCCAGGTCAAAACCAACACTCTAGCAACCTAAAAAAAGTTATACACAAAGTTTTAATTATTCTATTACATATGCATTGTTTTTCACCTATGTGATGGGTTAAAATATCCTTGCTTGTTATGTGAATCACTACACGTGCCCTAATTCTTTAGCTATTGATTTCCTTATTCTTTTGAGGAGGTGGTATAATGTGGATAGGTGGTCCACGAGTTGGTGGTCGTGATCTCCCCCTGCTGGAATTACTTTTCCTCACTTAGATTTGGCAATCTTCAACAGTTCTTCATGGCTAGTTGGTTGGCCAACTTCTTATCTTTGTTCTAGACAGATATATCCTATTATTAATGATTAGATCCTGTTTAAAACAGTTGTTGCTAAACATGTTACTAGGTGTGTAATTGTAAAAGTCAAAACAGGCTTTTACTATGCCCACTTTAACTATATTAAAATATACAAATGACCATATCTTTTAAACTTCTATCTTTTTCTGAAGCAATGATATCACTGGAAATGCCAGTATGATATGGGCAAACTGGTGCTAGGCTGGTGGAGCATGTGTGTGCCTGGCTGTGGGCAGCCACGTGTAGCAAGACACATAGAATAAATAAATACATTTAAGCCAGAATAAGAAAGCAAAAGAATGCTGGAAGCAGCAGTAAAGCAAAAACTGTAACACCAGACATTTTGATAGCCTTTGAGCTGGGGTGGCTACAGCTTTGCCACAGTGTCTGGCGGGGAAAATTCTTGTCTATGTGTATGTATATACATGCATAGACATACAGTATTAAGCAGCCCCAGAGTGCAGGCTGGAGCACTGAAGCTCTGCTGTCATTCCTGTCCCACTGTTGAAATGTTCCTTGGTACACTTTTGGCCCCCATCACCCACCAAGTCCCCAGAGAGGGCTCAGTACAGGGGTTACTTCAGCCTGGTGTGTCATCCCCTTCTGGAGGCCAGAGAGTGCTACGCATGGGGACATGCACCAGACTGCGGCAGCTGGCCGAGGCCTACTGGGGCCTCACGTCCCTCAGCAGGGGCTGCAGAGGCAGCAGACGCCTTGCTTGGATTTGCACAGCCTGGCGTCCTTTCCAGGAAGGCTTTTCTGCAGCAGGTTATAACCACAGCCAGAAGCAGTGCAGAACCATTTTCAAACACACTGGCCTAGTAGCCTGAGCACTGAGGAAGGCTGGCAGCTTCATGCAAGTCTCTCCTTTCATGAGTTCAAGCATGACTGCTAACAAACAGTTTCAGTTGCTAACAGTTGGGCAGCAGACCCTCATCTACCTGCAGTTTATATATTTTAGATTATCAAATTATTTTACACAGTAACTGCAGAATCTTGCGAGGAGGGACCAGACATGACTCTGTCTCATCTCCTACCAGGGCTTTATCCAGCGAAGGGGCAGAAGATCAACCACCTTTCACCCATGATCGGTGTTGAGTTCACCTCTGCCCCATCCTGTTGCACGACCTCCAGACTAACCCGAAGGTTGATTCTTATGATGTTCTCTAAAGAGACTATCTTTTTCTAAGACATGAGGATAAATTCGAAGCCTGGAGCCAAAATAATAATAGAAAACAGACTAAACTTACTTCACATATTAATTTTAAAAACACACATAGAAATTTAAGGATTATTTCAGAAGTGGTTAATGGCTCTGTATTTGTTCCTGGAAGCTGAGCTTGGGAATATCAGGAAGACCTTCATTAGCCAAAAGGTGTATTTTAGTTAGCATTTTGAAAATATTTTTCTGTGTACAAAGATTGAGGACTCTTAAATAATTAATAAAGACAAGGATAGGGGCCCACTTCCATATGCTGCTCGTTCACTCTTCCGTTTCACTTTGAGCAGAAACAACATTGTGTACAGGAACAAGCAGCCAGTCAGAACATTTTTATTTTTATTTTTTTTTACACTGAGAACTGAGGATGCTGATCTTTGGGATGAAACCCAAGGTGTGCTTTCTGGAAACAGAAGGTAACTTCCAATCATTTAAAATCCTTTCTGCAGTTTACACTGCTAGTTTGAGGACTTAACCATCTGTTCAGTCAAGAGGCCAGAGGTACTGCTTCCTATTTCAAGGGCATGCATTTCTCAGAGAAATATGTAGCTTTTGGGTAAGCGACATGAATTTTTCTGCTTCTTATAAACATTATGTTAATCCCAAATGAGAAGTGCCCTGTCAGAGCCTGCCTGTAGTCATATGGCTGTTGTTGAATGTGTGGCTTCTGTTATTCCTGGCTCTGCAGTTGGTGAACATGCTGTTCCTTCCACTTCCTTTGGTAATGGTCATCTGCACATTTTGAGGGTAATCCAGGGCACCATGCACACACTGTAGCCATTCTTTAAAAATAGTTGTCTTTCCTTCATGTACCCTTACATTTGCACACAATATTTGCAAGGATTCATAAATGGAAAATACATTTTCTGGTAACTACATAAAGTGAATTCAGTTTATCCACTTATAATGCCTTATATTTGGAGCAAAATGGGACAAACAATGCCTCTGGGCTAGAATTTGAATAGTTACCTTTTCTCTTGGTTACTTTAATACATAAATAAATAAATAAGAAGTAATTGTTAAGATGCATGACATGCAAAGACTCTCTGTGACATACATTTCTTGTTATTCTAGAAAAGTACACATTGACAAAGCTGACCTGTGTCAGACCATTTTGACACTGATGGATTGCCCAAAATCAGAATAATGCTAAACCATTTGTAACTTTTCTACTGGGAAAAACTTTTCTATTTCACTGGGACTTTGAATATAATAAACTAATGAAAGTCTAACCTAGCTATAGTTTATTTATTGAAAACAAAACAAAACAGAAAACACCAGGGTTTTGCAATTATTTAATCATCTATAAGATATGAGAGACAGTTTTCAGTTTCTAGAAAAATCAGTTGTTAAAATGCCTCTCATTAGAATATTTTGTTTAGAATATTTTTAGCAGAATTTTAATAGCAGCAAATTTATTACACAGATTTATGGCTATGTACCATTGTCTATTTAATATTGAGATTCTGATAACAGAGGTTTCAGAAAGAATTGGGTTCCTGTTATGTCCAGTGAAATAATGACTTGCAAAACAATAACTGATCCAGTGAAGCTCATAGTCTCTATAAGTCTCTATTCAGTATCTCTTTTTTTAAAAAGATCAAGGACGCTCTTTTCTATGTCATATAGGAAAAAAAAAGTATCTTCAAAAGTTACTTTAGTTTTAATCATCGACATTAGTGTGTTTGGTTTTTTGTGTTTTTTTTGTTTTGTTTTGTTTTGTTTTACATTTTATACACATATATATGTTTATATTTTGCTGATTAAAATAATTCTAGACATTTATATTTTTGAATCACTAGTTTTTACATCTGAAATTTGATTTGTACTCCAAAAATTGTGTTCTTTGGAGTCTCAGTCAAAACTTACACCAGTTGGTGGTAGACTTGGTCTCTGCCTTATTTTGTAGTTGAATTACTACTTGTCTCTAGAAAAAAGAAAAAAAAAATAACTCCAAGTTATACCCTGCTAAAACCACAACCACTTCAGCAACTCCATCTCAGATATGGAAAGGACAGGCAAGGGGCAGAGATGAAAGTGAAGTGCTTACATCTTTTCTTTTCCAAAGGCAATAGTGAGCACCAGCCTTCATTCTTCCTGCAGAGGAAAGGAGCTGTGGGCAGTCTGTGGCATCACAGAATGATGCCTGAGGTTGTATGGGTTTGCCTGTTGTCTGATTTTGTGTAAGAGTGAATGGGTGCTTGGTAAGACTCCTTAACTCTTCTTAAATCAGCTGAAAGCAAGACTTTTCCCTGTGCACATACTTTACAACAAAAAGGATCATTTAAAATTCTAATTACTTAGAAGTCTCTCCTCAGTTGATCTGCTCGGTCGGATGATCGGGGGAGGGGGGGGGAGCTATGGATAAGAGGGCAAATACAAAGCAGCCACTTGCACATGGATATGTAACATGATGGTTTCCTTGAAGTGTAATGGTCTTTGGAAAGCTGTGTATAGATAGCCCCAGACTGCTTCTGTTGCTGAAATCCACGTGAAACATTGGAATGCTTAAAACTAAGGGTAGATGTTTAAAAGGTCCTCTAGGGATGAAGTCCTTCAGATTTTTCATATTTTATGCTTTATAACCATTTTTTCTGGTGGTATATGGACATGTTTGTTTTACCTTTTGTGGGGCTGCTGTTTGTCTGAAGTATTTCAGTGTGTGCATTGGTGTAAGGGGAGATGAGCCTCGTTTCTTTTGAAAGAAATTAAGTTTATGAGAGGAGACAAACTGTATCTTGACCTCTAGCTCTATGTGCTTCAGTCATTTAAGAAAGGTGATTTATTATTTGGAGAGTATTCAGCATGGTGTTGGAGTGAAGAATTAGTTTCTTTAAATCTTGTTTGAATTGTAGTTTTGAGCCACCGGAGATTTCTGGGTTAGTCCCTTCTGGTTTTATTTATTTTATTTCCTTCTTTTAACACTGTATTCTGTCTTGGTAAATGGGTCTAAAAAACCTATTCAGATCATGAAATCAAAAGAGAGGAAATATTTTCTCATTCAAAACAGCAGAGACTAAAGATAGAAAAAACAATGCTGCTTTTATTTTTAAAAGTCATGATGAATGATGAATGCAGAATTTCACTTTGGTGCAAACCTTTTTTTTTTTTTTTTTTTTTTTTCCTATCAGATATTGATAGTTAGAAAGGGATACGAAATATTTTGTAATTGCTCTTCCCATTTGCTTTTCTTTTCCCATGGAGAGAATCTTTTAAAGTAGGTGTTGCTGTAACTCTTGCAATAGATATTTAAGATATTTTATTCACATAGATGATGTAGGACTAGGATCTCTCTAAGTTCAGTTTGGTTTGGAAAAATATTAAGAGTAACATGGGTTATGATAGAATTGTTGGAACTGTTTAGGATGACAGTGTTTACCTTGATGTCTCTGAGACACACACCCTGTAAATTATTTAAAGTCCTTAAACTTGTACGTGTTGTTCTCAGATTTTTGTTTTAATTCCTTCTGGTCTTACTGATATTTATTTCCCTTCTTTTGACACTGTTGTCTATGTTGGCTCTTGAAATCTTTCTTAGATCATGATATCAAAAGAAAGGAAGTATTTTCTTGTATCTTCCAACTTGGCAGGGGGATCGGTTAATTCTTAAAATGTGAGTGTGGCATGGGATTTGAAGTTCTTACTTTGTTACCTCAAGTATTGTCAGCATTCATTACCCCTGAATTACATATTTATTTATATATGTAATGACTTTTGTTATCCTGACTTATGTAATTTCTTTCTGTAGTGATAATTATGACACAAATTGATTATTATTAGAAGAGTAAATAATAGATTTCTGATTTATATCTGAACTAAAAATGGAAACATTTGATCCCAAAGGAACTATCTTTTTATTTTTTTTTCCCTACGTAGGAGTTCTATTTAAAAAATAAATGACATTTTGATTTGAAAATATGGTTGGTTTTATTTTTACAGCATCAATAAACCCATTGTTTTTCTGAAATGAACATCTGATTTTGACACATTCTAATATTACTACTAGTTAGAGATCTTAATCTTTCAATGAGAACTAATCTTACTTTGTAGAGCATCTCCCAGCTTTTGTTTTCTGTTTTTTTTTTTTTAATTTTCATCTCCCTTTTTTGTTTTCTCAATATTTCACTATTAATAAAGTTCCCTAGTTGTTTTAGGAGTTTTATGCATTTGCTTATGTCTATGAAATAATTTCAGTAAGAAAGGTCTACATATATCAGTTAATATTGTAGATGGTTCTAATGCACAAAGTAAAAGAGGAATGTTAGTTTTTAAATGTGGTGTGTATGAAGCTGTGGAAAAAATGAAATAATTTAGGAAAATTTTTTTTTTCAAAGTGCAGAGAAATTATTAACAAGAACATAAAATAATCAGAAGCTTTATTATGTCAGAAGGATCTCATAGCTATGGAGGTAAAAGAAGAAAAAATGTGTGATACACAGGAAAACATGGATGAAATATGAAATATATTGGGATAAATCAAACCATGGAAAAGGCCAGTCACTGAGGAAGTCTTGATGTTCTTTGGTAGGTGCCCCTTTACTTTTTTTCTGAGGGGTCATGCAAGGGGTGAACATTTGCTGGGGTAGCTGTGTATCTTGCAAAGCATTGTCCATCCCCAAACACCTGACAGCCTTACCCCAGTGAGCATCTCAGGCTGCTGGGAAGAGGATGGGTTCTTTTGGGAATGTAGTTAATCCGTCAGAGAGGCGTCTGTGTTGGAGAAACAACTTTGCTTCTCCAATGGAAAGTGGGTCTGGAACAAAGTGTTTTTGGTTGCCTATGTTTGAAATGGTGAAGAGAGAACATTGAGGCAGGTTTAAGGATAATCATTCCCTGATACTCCGTTTACTTAACAAGGGCAGACCTGAAGTTAAGGCGACCTTTGAGTAAGGTTGGATCCTTACTTAGCAGGCAAATCAACAATCACTGCAAATAGGTTAATCTGTAGTTAACCCTTGTGGTACTCAAATGTTCACAAAGCCAAGTACTTTTTGTTTTTCGGCTGCCAGTGTCAGGCGTGGCAGTCTCACATTTTTTTTTTTCCATGGATGTGGCTCTCCAAAATATCTGCTTTTATTAGCAGCTGTTGATCTCTCTGTAATGATGTGACCACATTACAGCTTTGTAAAATTTCTTCCTGGGAACGGTACTTCACGTTCAGATTTTCTGTTTATGTCACACAATATCACACAAAGAGCCGCTACAAGTCTCAGAAGTTGATTTATTGCAAGTGCTTCTTGCTGAGAAAGATTGTTTTGATTTTTTGTGAATACGCATCTTTTAACTTTTCCAGGGGAAGAGGACATTCTTAACTTCTTGTGGTTTGTTTGTTTGTACTGCTGCCATTTAATTAATATTAATTTGTTAAATTAAACTTAAGAATGTCTTCTATAAAAGTATGTTAAATTAATGCTTAAATGTACTTTAAAAATGTTTCTGATCCAAATGGTGACAATTTCTTAAAAAAATATTAGTAAGAGGTCCATTTTGAAGTTTTATAAATATTTTTTTGCTTCACTAAGGCCCACAAGAGCTAGGATAAGGCCAATGTAGATCAAAAACAGGTTGGCTGGTACACGTGCAGAACTTAAGACCAATACAAATGCATCCATGAAATGTATGTGTATGAAAAATTTAGGGCAAGCAGTTTGAAGAAGACCACCAACAAATAGATTAATACATGGACATTTCTTTCATGTGCTTGAAAGATCAGAGGTGTTTCGACAGTTGTATTTATGGATTGTAATTTACTGTGTGACAGGAGAAAATGGTGTTTGCAGCAATGTGCAACCAGAGAGATGTGAAAAAGAACATATTACATTACATGAAGAGATTTTTTTTTTTTTAAAAGAAGAAGGTTTTGTAAGCAGTTGTTAGGACACAGGAAATCTATATCTCAGTTTATGATGTTACTTTGTAGTATGTCTCTGAAGAAATGTTTAACCATTTACCAAATGTTAAAAACATTTGTTAAGCTAAGCTGGTTAAATATGTGTGAGCTACTCCTATGAATGCCATATTTAATAAGATGATTTTAATAATGCCTTAGGTGTCTTCGAGATATCCCAAATATAAGAAAAAAACCCACTTCCATCTGGTAGGTAGGAAATGAAAGTGTTTTTTGTAAAAGACCCAAGAGCTGTAACCCATAGTCATGTTCACCTGAGTCATTCTGATGTCTGTGGCAGTAGGCACTGTCCTGCCTTAGCAAGGGTTGCAGGTTTGAACTGTTTATTAGCATTAATTCTGTATTCCAGCTTTCAAAGGGAAATATCACACTAATGCCAGCATTTATTGGTATCCAGCAACATTTAGAGACAATGAGTCCTTGCTTTTTCAAAATCAAACACTCTGTGAAGCAATTCTTTCCCTAGAAAGGAATTTGATCTCATTGTCGCATCTGGCATATGCAAAGCCACATCTAACCGTTTTTTCCCTTGCTTCCAGGAGAAAAAAAAACCCCTAATGCAAAAAACCCAAACAAACAACCTCCCCTCACAACCCTGACTACAAAAAATATATTGTGCTGAAGCTGTCCTTCCCTTGCCAAGTTTCCCTGTTCAGTCTTTTGTTGTTGGAGATAATGCTCTCTTTTAATTTTGGATAATTATTAGATACATATTTTAAGCATTATTTCTTTCAGAATGACCTTTTATTAGTTTATTTTAAATTCTCTGTTCAAGTTTAATGACATTTAAGTTTTAAATTTGTCACTTTGCAATTCAGCAGTCAGTAAAAATTAAAAATCCTCCAAATTGGATTTCATGGGAATACATGTAATATTGAGTTAGCTAAGTTAATTTTTCTCATTAGGAAATGCAGGGCTAAGATAATTTTTTAGGTTTTTGAAGAAAATAGCAGATATATAGTGTATTTGATAGTGTAAGTTTTGCCACGTACTTCAAATACAAAATTACCTCTTAACCTCCTACTGCTGTCAAGCCATGTTATATGTGGGGCACGTGCATGCCATTGACAGATGGAAACTGTAATGATTAAACTGGGAATGCTGGTGGTTATTCTCTGGGGAATATTCTTTACCAACCTACTTTAGGTTGCAAGTTTATGTGATAACTTAGATGTTGATCATCTTTGGCTTTCTCTGCAGGTAGTGCAGAATGCAAAGAAGTAAACTCATTCAGATGTGCTTCACTGAAAACAGAGGGAACCAAGGAGCCCCACAATAGTGTGGCTGATATCTGACAGAGGGAAGAAGATGACTTGGACAACAAGAGTCCTTTCTTCCTTACTCAAGTGCCTTTACTGGTCTTATACTTGTGGTCCCATTTGGTGTTACCTTCCATGCTGGGGTGATGCAGGGATTCTGTTCAGTCATGAATATCCTGCCTCCACAACTGGTAGGAAGAAAAGCAAGAATTTCCATTTTGTTTAAAGCTGAATTCCAGACACCACTGTGGATGTGGGTTATGGAAAAGACATGTGAGATGATTTTCTGTTGAAAGCTGAAATCAGGATGGTGGTATAGCATCAGCCATATGGCAGTTTCCATATAATAGGGATAGATTGGATGATAGTGGGTAAAAGAGCAGTCGAACTGTTGGCAACAGGGGTGAGACCAAGCGAGGAAAGCACAGAAAATGCAGAGGTAGAGAATGAGGTGTTGAAAAAAACTATCAAGTGGGATACAGGAAGATAAAAAAAGGCAGGGAAAAGAACTGGTGGGATAGGCTGTGTTTGTTTTTTCTTCTGCCTGCTTGTCATTTGAAGTGTTGATCTTATTTTACTCTCCTCAAATACTATGAGGCCTTTGTCCATTCCAAATTTAGGAATTACAAGACAGAAATTAGAAGAAGGAGCAGGCAACCATTTATTGACTTAACTGGAGTATAAAATTGTTAACAAGACAGAAGCCTTTTACTACATGGCAAAAAGTCAGGATTAAATAAAACCCCAAATTCTCCCTGGATGCAATATCAGTCTCAGATAGTGAGAACTGTGAAAGCATTAAAAGTAATCTAAAATTAAAGATTAATATTGATGTTCTATTTAGGTACAGAAGCACCAACTGAACTTGTTCTTACAGTTTGTTTTTGCAACCAGTTCTTCATTTGTCAGCCAGGGGCCAAATTACTATTGAAAAATGGATAGAAGAGCTGAAAGAAAAGCCAGCAGAGGGATGGATACAGGCTTTCCTCTTGCTTCTGCTCTCTGAGCCAGGAAACTTCCTCCTTAGTTAAAAGAACTCCTTGTAGCAGCTAGCTCCCAGAAGAAAAATGCTTCTGAGAAAGGAGGATAGGACTCATTTATCAACAAATAAAGGAGAAAACTTCTTAGACAAAAGTTTTATCTCACACCTTCCAGCATTGATTCAGTGTTTATTGCACAAGTACTTAGATGTCTCTTCAGTCTCCATGGATGGGGATGTACTGACAAGTCTCAAGCCCAGCTCTACACTCCCATTTTTCAGAGCAGTACATCATTTCAATTCTGATGGAAAGTAGCTTCTTGGTTTTGCTGGGTTTTTTTGGTGTGCACATATTTTTACTTTTATCTGAAAGGTACTACTACCTCTCTGTGACATGGTGTAGAAGGTGCTGTGTTATGAGTGCTGGAGTTTGCTGTTTCTCTGTGGCTAGCTGCCATGAAGTTCATTAGCAGAGACTTCTCTTGTGAATGTCTCTTATACCCCATGACTTGGCCATGATTGAGTCCTTTAGAAGAGGACTAAATTATACTGAGAGGATAAAGAAAGTGAGGAAAACTGTTATTTAATGTTGTAAGAGATCTTTGCTGTGTGTATATTTAGTTTATATTTATTTAGTTTTATATTTTAGCAAAGCCATATTACAGGGTCCTCTTGATTCTCCTCGCTATGCTTTTGGCAACTTGTTTTGCTGCACTACTAAAACCACCTCCACCCCCCACATCCCCATAATGGATTGTGAGGCCACCTTGACATGATCTGAAGGGATCTGTCCTAAAAATACCTCTCCAAAAGAGTTATTTTCATCAATCCGGTTTGCCCTGTACTCCCACAAGCAGTTGTTGTGGCATAGATGAAGGAGGGGGAGCTGCAGCGGAAGAGCAGGACCACACAGCCGGAGGCAGGAGCAGCTGATGTCAATGTCTTGTGGCCTGGTACTCACAATCCAAAATGCAGGGTGGACTCTGATGCCATTAACACCTTTGCAGCCGTGAGTTTGATCCCATACTTGTGAAAACAATAGGCTTCTTTCTGCTGGTGTTAACCAGGACAATGGAGGAGGTGATCTCACATCTCACTAAAACTACAAAGGTCATTTGTTGTTAGATGTTTTTTCCTCTGAGAATATTCCGCTGTATCTCTGGCTGTGAATAGGAAGTTAATATAGGTGTGTGAGAACATGAAACATGAATTCACTCAGTTTGAGTGGGCCCTTGGTAAGCAATGCCTGCTGTCCAACCTGACCAGCTGGACAGATACAGAAACCACTGTACACATGAAAAGTTTGGGCACAAAGGAAAAGAAGCAGAGGGAGATGTATCTCATTTCAGTATATTAAAAAATATGTAGTCTTATAAATTTTACCTTAGTTATTCAGTAGAAAAATACTGCTTTCATTAACCTTGTTATAAATTAAGAACTGCCATGACTTCCATCTCTTCCCTGTCTCATAGTCTTGTGGTCTGGTTACACCTTCTTTTCTGGACCTCAACTGTATTCATTCTTGAGCTCCAGGTCATAAACCTCTCCCAGATAATTTTGATATAATCAAAATGGTGATATCATTAATCAAATAGAGTCCCTTAATCTACTCTCTTCCCTGTGTCTGCTGATTTGGAGGAATGTGGTCATTCACAGGAACTTCCATCACTTGGATACAAGGAGATGAAATTTCCTCTTTGTGGTTGCATCAGTTGTCCCCTCCACGTTGACCTGTTTGCACAGCAGCCTCTGCTCCATGGAGAAACAAATTACCTTCACTCCCTGTATTGGTATCAGGTTGCTCATGTCTGCTCTGTCAGATATGCAACAGCTGTATCCTCCTGATGGTATGTATAGAGCAGTCAGAAACTGATCCTGGGATTTAAAAAACAGTAGGTCTTGTGTATAATAGGTGATGACCTACACGAGGATGAATTTCCAACCCTCTGAGCACCTGTCACTCCCATCAAGTGCTGTGGGAGTTGTTAACAAACCTTACAGGATTTGGCCCAGGAATAATGGGAGCAATTTGTAAAATGGGTTGTCAGATGTGAAATTCCCCATGCAAATTTTTACCAGTCTGCACAGTTGTGCCCAGAAAACTTGTTCCCTATGCTGCAAATCTGACCGGGAATCAGTGTGGGTATCAAAATTATTCCTACAGTGCTTTCATTGCATTTCAGCAATTTAATCAGAAAATTATTTTAAAGCTATATTAAAAGTAAGATTGCACAAAAAAACTTGTGGTAAAATTATTAAAGTTGCAGATGATGCTTTTTATTATATTTGGAAAAATGTTAAGTGACATTCCAGTTAGAATGGGGTTCATTTTACCATTTTGTCATTGTTGGTACTTAGGATACACATAGCTTCAGCACTGGGAGACTTTGCTACTTTTCTCAGTGCAGATGTTACTTCATGGAGGGAACAGAGATTCCTTAGACTTTAATGTATGTATTAATAGAAGGTTCACATTGCTTGTTTTCTTTTTTTTTTTTTTTTTTTTTCCTAAGGAGCATAATGGGCCAAAAGTGGAAAGTTAAGTATCTTACAAGTATTGTCAAAGAATATGTGATTTTGCCATTTTGATGAGGCTGTTACAGTGCCAGTAATCTTTGCAAAAATAATCTGTTGACAGGCACTTGCAAAAATGAATATGAAGAAGCCAATAATAAGTTATAAAATACTGCTTCTAAAAACACATTTCTAACACTGATCTGTTCTTTCAAAACATCAGCAGAAGCTAAGCTCATCTGTGATTGATATTAAGAATTACTTGGAAGAAAATGAAATCTAACTTTTAAAATTGAGAAAACTTCACAAAAGGAGCACTAGTCATCAGGAATGGTTTTTGAGTTCTGAGTTGATTCATTGCAATGGTATGAGATGATGATGAATATTTTTGTTGTTGTTGGTGGTGGTGGTGGTGGTTTTGGTGTTTTTTTTTTTAAGAATATATTACATTCTTGATTCCTGAGAGCATCTCAGAAGGAACCTCTGCAGTAGTAACGTAGGGGTGTTTCAGGAGAAGTGTGAACTTTCTGATCACATAAGGCAAACTGACTTTAATGCAGCTCAGGTATGGTCACTGTCATGATTAATTGTATTCTGAATTTCAACACCAAATTTCAATTTACTTGACCAAAACCTGTGATTCATCTTCCATAGTTGCTTGTTCCTCTCTTGCCCCAGTTTCCTTCCTGGAAAATTGTGACTAAGTGTAAAAATAGGTGACTGTAAGTGTATCTAGATGCTTGAAGTAAAATCCAAACTACTCACTATATACAAACTGACTTGCAGCCTGAAAGGAGCCAGATGGATCAATAAGCACTGAAAATCTGTCAGGGAAAAAGGGAGAGGGGGAACAGAATAGATCTGGTTCAAATTCAAACTTCACAGTGTACACAGATGTGGCTCTGTTCCTGTCCTTAGGAATAATCTGAACACGTATGTGAACATAGGCCTTTAAAAATATGGATATAGTCTATATGTCTAGAAATCTAACTGAAAACTAACAGATACTTTTAAGAGAAAAAGGTTTAACTTTCTCATCTTATACAAAGATTTTCATACTTTATTCTCAAAAGCAAAATCCAATGACACTTTGCTTCTCAGGCTTCATAAATACAGATTTATATGCAAATGTCCTCTTGTAACTAATCCTAGAGTCCCTGTCTGCCAAACTGACAGAACTTCACCCAACAGCTACAAGGCTTGGCAGAGTAAGGCATACATACACACACACACACATATATCTAGGTTTACAGAACATTCTTCATCATGTTACTCTGTGGTCTGGAAAGAAAGGGGTGCTTGGAAGGTTATGAAATGTTACTAAGAAAATCCTGAATTATAATGTAGATGTATTCTACCACAGAAATTAGAAATGATTCACAGAATATCAGCACATGATTGGTCAACAGTTTCATTTCTCATGTGGTGGTGAGAGGTACAAAGCAAGAGATGAAACAACTTGTTTGCAAGAACACTGAAAAATACTAGTTTCTGTGGTTTTTCTGATCATTGAGACAAACTATGATTTCTGACAGGTCCGGGTGGAGCTGTGGTCTGGACTGGCAGCACAGAACCTTGTCAGCAGAATGGAGGCCTCTAGTCTTGTTGGCCTTGATCTCTTGCAAAATTTGCATCAGTCCTCTCTGCTGAACCACAAAGCCTGCTCTTGGGAGATGGGGGCTGTGTTCCTAGCTTTGCTAGTTTTGGAAAAAAGTCAGCTAACCTCTCTATAGCTGAGTTTTCTCATATCTAAAATAGGAATAATAATTCTCTGTTTGGTAAGGTGCTGAAAGACATAAATGCTTGCATATGTTGCTGTTATTATTATTTGTGAGCTTGGGATCAGCATGATGGGGGTGCTCTGAGAGACTTAAAGACCAGGCAAAACCTCAAAACTTCAGATATTTATTTATGCTCAGATAATAGTTTTGGGTTGTTGTTTTGTTTTGTTTTTTTGGTTGTTTGTTGTTTTTTTTTTTTTCCTGTTAACCACTAAAAACCAGATAATTATCAATTTGACAGTTCTTCTGTATACTATGATGCAAGTCTTACGCCACACTGATGACTGATGGCTTTAGTTGGTCTTACCTCTGAGACTGAGGTGGCTACACTCAAGAGTTTTTTCCTGAGGGAAGCTTTACGCTTTCCCAAGCTCCACAGTGCATCATTGATGTTTATACGTGCTTTTCCATCACTCAAGATCTGGCTGGTCCGAAGGATTATTTTCTCCTTTCATGGGTCAGCTTCTGTTCTGCCTTGTCAAAGGATGTGTTCCAAGTTGAGTGCCACTGCTTGAGTGCCAGCCTACTCAGCTTGTTCACAGAAGTGCTGTCTCCTGGCAGATTGCACCAGTTCTCCGATTCCTTCCAGTAGTTACGGACTGGGTGCTGTTAATTTAATTGTAACATTTTTTATGCACCTCTGAAAAGCAAGCAGATATTGCAAGATGTGTTTTGCTTCTTTCTCTAAATCTAAATCTTTCTCTAAATCTCTAAAACTTGTAGCAAGTCTGGGTATGAGATAAACAAAAATAAAGCTCGAGTACATAAGCATATCATTACAAGTAGGGATGTAGAAAACAGTTGAAAAATACATTACAAAATTAAAAGACACTAATGATTTAAATGGGGTGGCATGCAGAGCTATGACACTTTGCTGCCTTTTTGAGTACCAACATAAATAGTTCCTATTTTGCTGGGGGTGGGGGTAATGGCTTCATCTGTACTGTAGAGGAGTTAATCTCTGCAGGTTCAATCTCTGGCATGTCCAGCCTGTGTTTCAGGCAAATTGTGAGTGTGAACAACAGCATCACACGTTCTTTTTTCTTGCAGAATGAACTAGGAGCACATCACCACAGAAGAAGATAAAAATCCTCCCTAAGTCAGTGAAGTGGGACTATGGAAACCCACTTAACCCTATTGCTGGGCTGTGCTACCTTACACCATGTACCTAAAACTAGAACTAAGAGCCCCATGGAACATAACTGTCTTAAAGCCAGCAAGACCTGTAACAGAGCAGTGACTTAGATCACCTTTTTGTTTCTATTGAACTTGAATTCATTCCATCCCCAGTGCCCCCCCCCCTCAGTTCAGTTTAAGCATCCCAGTTTGCAGCCCTGGTAGCTGACCCTTGCACAGCAGAAAGGGCACACAGTCTCAGCTGGTGTATAATGACAAATAAAGTTCTAGCAAGTTCCTTCAGCTGATGATCCCATTTGTTTGCTAATTTGTTCCATAACCCTTTCTGTAATTTGGCTAATTAGTTTCTTTTTGTTTTCATCTGAGTGAAAAATCTCTAGGCTTAAACTGAAGCTTTGTGGCTAAAATGATTTTTTTTTTTTTTCTCTCCACTAAATTTCTGTTGAAATGATTGCTGTGTCTAAGGACATTCTGAAGATCTGGATACAAACAACTCACAGTAAGTCAATGTCTGTTTTGCTTGTTTTATAACATATTGCACTAAATCTTTTGACATTTAGTAATTGCAAATACTTTTTTTTTTTTTTTTTTAAATGCAAGCAGAAGGTGTAAAACATAGACAAGTATGAGAACTTCCCATTTATGAGAACTTCTCGTGTATTTGGGTGTATTTTAGTGAAACAGAAGTGATGTTTTTTTAATCCCTGTTGGGTTGTGCAATGAAAATCTGTAACGTTCCTTCACGCTATTCCTATTTGATCATGTAACATTCTTGGAATAATTGGAAGCTAATTTTGGTATATATTGTGAAAAATATTATTTTTTCCAAATGGTAATTTTGCAACATCCATAACCTTGGGTCAGAATAATTATTCTAACTTGGGAAAATTACGTTAATGACTTTGATAGATCTACTTATGTTTTCAGGTCCTCTAATGCTTAAAATTTTCCATAGCTAATCTGATTCCCACAAAATGCTTCAGTCCACAGAGGCTAGAAATCATCTGCTCCAAAAAAGCACATTTTAGAAAAAGAGTTGAGAAGGAATAATATGATAGGAGACAGAATAATAATGAGGATAGGAAGAAAAGAACAGTGGGAATAGATATGAGATCAAAGCTTAGCACTGTTTCATTCACTTGTTTTATTGAGTTCAGTTATCAAAGTGTTAATGTAGTTCTCTGAGAAATACTCTTACACAAAGCTTTGTTTCTAATGAGGGAGAACTTCAGATAAGTAGTAGCTAGAATTATTGACTGCTGTTTTCTGTGTGAGGGAAGTGTCTTGCCCTGTGACACGTGAGAAGACAGGAAAAAATAACAGTGGAGAAATGGGTGCTTGTAAACAAGGCATGAGAGTACATGGAGCTGTTAAATTTTTTGTAGAGAAGCTGGGGAAATATCCAAGAAACATTCTTGGGTTATTTTGACGATTAAAGGATTAAAAGGACTTTATTAGACCTGAACCAATTTTGGAAAGTTTACCTGGTACACAATCTTCAGCTCTTTTTATTATGTTTCCCAGGCTGGTAAAGTAAATGGAGAATTTCAACAGCAGGCTTACGAACTTGAGGGAGGTACTAGTGAAAAATAAGCAGTAGTGCTATTTGGGGTGTGTGTCTCATCTTTAATCAGTTGTGCAAAGGAGTGAGCCTTGATAAAGTCAATTTAGTGTAAAGTAGAGGTATTTTCTGTGTGGCCCAGGTTTGTTACCTTGAATGAGGCAAAATGAACAATGTGTACTATACCTTCTAGTGTTAGAACAGGGCCATAGCTCTCCAGAGCCTTGTAGGAGTCTTGCTACCCATGAAAATCACATTTCTGATTTCTCTGGGGGGTGATTCCTCTATCACCCATACTGTACCCTGATGTACCTCTGATTATGTCTACCTGTATGACAGCTGTGTTGGGAGCTAGCCAGCTATCAGCAGAGCTGGTGGGGAGAGAGACATGCAAGTGTAAAGTCTTCACTGCTTAGGAAGGTGAGATCTGCATCATGTGGCAAATACATGATTCAGCTGCAATAAATCAGCTTTATCTGTGATCTACCAGCTGCTTTTCAATTAGTATAATCTTCAGCTTCTCTGTCACCTGATTTCATGCTGTCAGTCAAAATGTAATTGAGCCACGCACTTCCAATGGGCTTCCTATTTGGAAGTAATTATGCTGAAATGAAAATAAAACCATTAAATCCCATATTTTAATAGGATTATTTTTTCTGTGCAATTCAGCCAATGTCATGCTTGTTTTATTTTTCATGCGATTGGTCAGGGTTATGCTATGACATTGTTAGGTACATGTTGTATTTTACCACACTTACATCCTTCAGTCAAACTATTTACTTAACATGTTTAATAGAGGTAATTTTAATTTTTGAGTAAAAAAAAGTAAGAGCTTAAAATAAATCTAAGACCAATGGGACTGAGGAACAGGAAAAAATGAAAATGACAGGAGGTATATCCAAGCCAAAGTCCTTTCAGATCATTGGCTCAGAGAGTTGTCTTCTGAAGGGATCTGTATAATACCGTGTTACAAGATCTGTTAATGTTAATGTAGAGGTGGCCCTGAAGTCTGTTGGTTTTTGATATGTGCTCTGAATAATGTCCAGTTTCTGAGGTAAGTATTTTGGATTAGTTTATACCCTTCTTGGAAAGTCTATTGGTGCTGACAGAAGCACTCTGCAGTGCACTAACAGTTCCACAACTCCTTAACAACAAAGACTTGTTTAGCAGTTACTTTCCTGCATCTCTTGTACCCTGTGACCACAGCCATGTGGCATAAGGGATTAAGCCTCACAGTTTTCCAGACCCTTCTTTGCATGCGCTGCATCCTGCTGTTGTTGCAGCTGGTTACTGTGGAGCAACCCTCACAGCTGCTGACACCCTTTGCTCTAGCAAAGGGCTCTGAGTGATTGGTGGTCTGGAGTTCAGGATCACCAATCTCCCCTTAACCCTGGCCACTGAAGGCAGATGTCCTTGCCCTGCGTAAACCAGCTCAACTCTGGATTTTCTTCCAGAAAGCTTTCTTTGCAGGGTCTAAGTCCCATTTGACACCAGACATCTTCTGAGTAGCTGCCAGCTATAGCAGTGAAAGAATAGAGGTTTGATGTTGAATGTGGCAAAGGGCAAATCCTTTGTGGTGCCTGGAAGTGCACGTGCTTTTGATGATTTTGTTATTAAATCGGACAGTAGAAAAATGACAAATGAACTAGAGGAAAAAAAGACAGTACTTTGCAGAGTGTGTTGAAGAACAGCAATATTAGGGCTTATCTGGAAACAGAAGCAGTGAGAAAATCGGATTTTACTGTGTACTGATACCACTATGGCCCTCTGAGAACAGTGGAATTGTTGTCATGTAAATCCCCTTTTATTCTTGTATATCCCCTAATAGATTCCTCAATCTCATAACTAGCTCATGAAAAAAGTTTAGATGGGATTGGAGAAAATAAGTTTGTTCAAATAAAGTTATTTTTTTCTATTCTGGTTGTAATACCTCTCATAATGACAAGCAACTTTGCTGACTGTTCCTGGCTGCAATGTTCAGTGTGCATCTTATTAAAAACTTATTCTTATGATCACTAAACTTTAATGGAAAACAGAGCGTCTTTAGGATGTGCCAAATTCATGAAGAGCTTGAAAAAAAACTGGACATTGAAAAACCATTGTGTTTCTTTGGCTGCCTATGGCTTGGATGCATGTGCACTTCCCTGGATCCAGAACTGGCTGGCTGGCCAGGCCCAGCGAGTGGTGGTGAATGGAGCTGGATCCAGTTGGCAGCCAGTCACTAGTGGTGTTCCTCAAGGCTAAGTGTTGGGACCAGTACTCTTCAACATCTTTATCAATGACCTTGAAGAGGGGATGGAGTGCATCCTTAGCAAGTTCGCAGATGACACTAAATTGGGTGGGTGTGTCGATCTGCCTGAGGGTCAGGATGCTCTGCAGAGGGATCTGGCCAGGCT
>JAOEGS010008820.1:30353-51166 GCA_025447755.1 Corythornis vintsioides | reverse complement strand
CAGGGAGGTGGTGGAGTCCCCATCCCTGGAGGTGTTTAAGAATCACATAGACGTGGTGCTGGGGGACATGGTTTAGGAACACTGGCAGTGTAGGGTTAATGGCTGGACTTGATGATCTTACAGGTCTCTTCCAGCCAAATCATTCTATGATTCAGGAGAAATGTAGGTGGCCCTCCATCCTTATTTCATTGCACTGTTTATTTATTTGAATTTTGTCTCATTTCTCAGATAAAGTTTGCTTGAATTTCTAAATTAATTTGACCCAAGATTATGAATGTTATTAAATAAATGATGAACTCTGTCCTATTTAAACAAGTATGAAGAATACTTCTCACCTGACAATCTTAATAATAACTGGTCCTCCAGCAAGAGCTGAGCAAATTATTTCCTTTATTATGATAGAGACTTAGTTTTTTAAAATGAAATTTAGGAATGCTAAATTCCTAAATTTAGTTTTGTCAACGTATAATAATTTATTCCCAGCCTTAGTTCCCAAACCACTTCTGCTTTACACATGCTTCAAGTTTAATACCTGTTTGTCAGTTGTTACTGAAAGGAGTCTTTCCTGATTAACTAAAACATTAATTTTGCTCCTTGGTGCTGAGATCTGTCCCTTTTGTTCTCCATGTAAATTTCTTCTCAGAATTCTGCCTACTGAATTTTCCTTTCCATTTTTTGTTAGCTCTGGGATTTTCTATACTTACTGTGGGCTTAATCTTCCTTGCCATAGGGCTGGCCAAAAAAGTCAGAGGCTGTATGCCTCTGGAAGAGAAGGACATGAATTTCCTTCCCAAGAAACCTGCAGTCCTTTAATTTCTCCCCAATTTCCAGCCTGAATTTCCTGTAAACTCAA
Source organism: Corythornis vintsioides (assembly GCA_025447755.1). NCBI lineage: Eukaryota > Metazoa > Chordata > Aves > Coraciiformes > Alcedinidae > Corythornis > Corythornis vintsioides. The sequence goes on along the minus strand of JAOEGS010008820.1, from coordinate 50,313 downwards.
GCTTTTGGCAGATGAGAGGAAGACAGCACCTGATTCTTGTAGCATTTTCACTAGTTTACCTCCTAGAAAATGAATCTTCTCTCTCCAGTAGGTAGGGTTATTACTTATGTAAACATTCTGCAGAACAGTATGTTGGGCTTCTAAATATTTTTCTTTTGTTTTTCTTTCACATTAACTTTGCAGGGACAGATCTTATGTCCATGCTTAAAACTGGCTTTTAACTTTTCTTATTCACTGACCTCACCATGTCTAAAATCATTAATCTGATGCATCTGTAAATTTTCACTAGGGTTCTGTTTTTTAGAAAATTTGAAATTTTAAAGTAATATTTTTAAAAATTTATTTGATTTTATAAAAATAGAGACAAATAAGAAAAGGCATTTTGGAAATTTTGGCATATTGAAATTAAGCTTATTTTTCTGAAGCAGGAAAATTTCCAAAATGCCTTTTCTCATTTGTCTCTATTTTTATAAAATCAAATCAAAGTTTAACTCACTATTTGAACACTTTCTAACTCTTTTGGACCATTATATCTCCAAAATAGCTTGGTATAGAACTTCCAGATGTGTACATTGACTTAATCTGTTAGCTTTGGCAACTACTAGTAGTGTTGAGTAGATGCTCTTTTTGCTGATAATGGTTAAGCAGTTGTGGTTGAAATTACTTTGTTGTTAGTACAGTTTCCACATATGTAAATGGCTCTGGAAGGCTCATAAATAAAGCCATGGGTAAGAACAGTAATTTGAGTCTCAGTTTTGTGTAGAAATTCTGATGTAGAAATCAATTTTTTTTTTCAGTGTGTTTTTTAAGTGTTAGTTTTCAATCTAGACTGTGAACCTTTTATCTTCTAGCTTTGGATTTGTGAGTATTACCCCTACTTTAAATTTTTCAGATGTGCATTAAGCTTTTGCACACAAAGCAAACACGCAGGCCAATTGGCATCTTGGCTAAAGGTGAGTTTTGTGGCAATATCACCACTGTGGTGTGTCAGGGATGCAGCTTCTAAAGTCCAGAGGACATTACTGACCAAGTGCAAGGAGCAGTATTACATGAGCATCAGCACGGAATAGAAGTTTATTACTACCGGAATTTTGTCTTTGCCTGCTTTCTTGCATTTAAGGTTTTAAAGTGTAATTTCAAAGTGAATCATTTCTCCATGTCAATATTTAAGTAGTTTCAGGAGGAAAACAAAGTATTCAAGTATTCCATTCTCCTGTCCCATTTTTTGGCTTGACTGTGATTTTCAGGCTAGAGAAAGTGCAAAATCCCTTGACTTCCTGGCATTTAACACTCTTAAAACTTAAGTGGCCTCAAGCTAGTTATGCTTTAACCTTAATGCAAATTTCATTGAAACAAATTATTTTAGTGTTCTAGACTAGTCCCTTTGTTTGGCAGCAGAGGGGGGGGGGTATCTCTTTCAATGGCTGTGAAAAGAATAGCTGCAGAAAAATGCATTTTACCTCTGCTTGCTTGAGGGATGTATTTGAAGGCAGAGGGTGGGTGTATTTTGTCATGTCTAATGATTCCTATTTCATGTGGTTGAATTGTTTAAGATACTGGCAGAGATTTAAATAAAAAACATCCCCATACATGGAGGCTGATTTTGGAGAGTGGGGGATGATTTTTCTACTTGAAATATCTAGACTTCTCAGGGGGAGACACTTGACATCTGGTCAATAGAGTTCAGAGTATTCTCCATGCCTCCAAGTTCCTGCTTTTCTTTCAAGTTGGTTTAAGTTGGTTTTAGTCCTCTGGTATTTAACTATGTCCTGTAGTATTTTAATGAATGCCAAGTGGAGATTTCTAAGTGAGGAAGAAAATCTGTGTGTGAAAAATGTCTGGGGAGTGAGCAGAAAAAAAGAACTTGGTAGAGTCATTTGCCTGGAGAAGTGTCAGCAATGGGTGATACCCTTAGAATTAACAGTGAAATTATTTTAGTATGTCTCAGTTTCTGGAAGTAGTGTAACAAATGCTGAAATGATAAAAGCTGCAGTTATGATTAACAAGCATATGCAGTCTGCACTTTCAAGAAAATAAAAGGAGAGTAAATACTTGCATTTAACTTGCCTGGTTTTTTTTTGTCCATCTTGATGGTGAAGAATACCTCAAGGACCCACTAGCAGTGGCAGCCATACTTTAAATTTTGGGGTTGGTTTCCAACAGCTGTCGAAGCATTTGATCTTTGAGATTTCTACTCTTTTATTCAGCTGTGAGAAGGCAAGAGGGGTGACAGGGATTTTTGTTGCATTGATCTCTCACTACCTCTTCTCATGGGCAAAAATCTATATTGTACTGTCCTCATTGTTTGCAAATACATAACTGAACTTGCAGTTGGCATTATGGTTTTACTTGCAAAAAATATTTCTGTTTTATGCTTGCATATTAGAAATTTTCAGTAAGAGCTGAAGTTGGACTGTTACCATTAAACTTGTGATTAGAAAACCAAAATCAAGTAAGCTAGAACACAGATGTCATAGCTGCAAATTGTCAATGAGATCAAATGCTCAAATACAGTAATTGTAATGACAAAGTTTTTGGTTGTGGCCTCTGAAATACTGATAGCTTGGAATAATTTGTTGCCACCAGTTAATAGTCGATGGAAAACTCAGAACTGCCAAGCTGTGGGCTGCAGAAATGCTTTGCCTGTGAAGTTGCTGGTGCTGACCATGCTGGAGGTGCTGGGATGGATGGGTTGCCAGGTCTTGCTAATATAGCTGTTGCTGTTTCCTATTTTGCTGACTTCAGTTGCAGCAGAATGAAGATAATAATGAGCACTTTCAATAATCTTTTTATAAGTGCACATTTTAGTTAAAATCAAGGTAGTTTGCAAATGTCAACTTTGACCTCAACTTAGAAGCCTTTAGAGCCCATGATACCTGGTGACAGGGCATACAAACATGCAACACACCTAGCTGAAAAAAAGTTTTAAGTGCCTTCTGTTGTTATTACACATTTAAGGTTGTTAAAATCGTCTTAGTGAACTATTTGTAAAGATACTAATAGTTTGGGGTTTCTTTGGCATGGGCGATGTCTGTAATTTTGTCATTATTGATGGAAATAGTTAATTGAACATCGAAGATTTTAATCGTGGCAGCAGTTTATGCACTTGTGTAGTTTCTGGCCAACTGAACGGCAGGACACAGTGGTTTCCTGCATGTATCACTGCCTGCACGGGTGCTTGCCAAACAGGCTGGTGGAAGTCGAGTCTCCTCAGGAGCATGGGCACCACAAGGGGACATGCTTGTGATATGCAGCTGGGCAATATTCCATTTGTGTCAGGGCTGCTTCCCCCTCCAGACAGGAACTACAGAAAATGATCTTTCTCCCATGACTTGTGTTGTGGCTGTAAATTTCTGGGATTTTTTAAAATAGATGTAGCTCAGATGATTATTCTCAAATGTTTGGATTTTTTACTAGAAGCACAATGAATTCTAGAAACTTGTGGTATTCATTCAGGACTTCAGATAAAGCTCTACAACTTCTGGATGGATCTCTTCTGGTAAGGGCACTGCTTGAACATGACACAATTTTGTGTGTTCAACCTCATAATGAAAGTGCTCTTTTCCAAGTGTTTGCTGTGGGCAGAAATAGTAGTATGACAGCGAATACTACTGAGCACAAGAGATTTTTTTTCACAAACTCATATATGCATTTTAAATTATAGTGTATGTATTTGAATATTCCACTGCTGCTAGTGCTGAAGAACAATTAGAAGTTTGTTATTTTAATTTTGTCCTGTAAAATCACTGATGGTGGAGCACCATTAAGACAAATATTTTTCAGGGCAAGGGTTCTCCAGGTGGTGATGGGCAAGTTGATCACTGGAAATACTTCCATTGTATTTATGTGAAAGGTGCTGGTCACACTCAAAGGCTTGGCAGCAATACATTTACAGTGGGGTATGAGTAAAAGAATGTGTTTTGCTGCCCACAGACTTGTACAAGCTGTGGGTAGGACACTGAGCACCTGCAGCCTGAGCACTGCAAGGTACCCAAGAACAGCCGCTCCCAGGTCTTTTGTCAGATAGATAGTAAGATTGGGGAATATCAGGAGTTTCTTGCTTCTTAAACAGTCATTAATTTATTCAAAATTCTGGAAACTAAGTTTGTGCTGAACAACTTTGTTTAATTTTTCTTTATGGATAATGTAATTTCTTTAGCAAAAGCCTGTTTCAAAATGAAAGCTGTTTAAAGGTCAAACATAATTTATAGCATCAGTATTGACATAGTGTGCTGGTTCTTTGGGAAGTGCATTCAGACACCTGATTGTTGTAAAAATATTTTTGCAAAGCAATAGCTCTTCTTCTCTATGTGCTAGAAATGTTAGTTTTGAATTCAAGTGAAATACTTCATTTTACTAAGGCTTCAGAGGTACGTATGTGTCCTAGTTTGAAGTACTAATCGTATCTCATTTAGTACTGTTTGTGCACTTTGATTTAAGAAAGCCCATTTTCCTTTTGGAGGTACCTTTCTTGGCCTCCTGCCTTTTTTTCCTCAGACAAAAGTCTTTAGCTACACATATCTTACCAGCTTAAGTACACTTTCAAAATGGTAATTTAAAAGCCCTGTATAGCCAAGTAGCTCTGTTCCGGAACAAGTCACAGCATGGTCTTTAAAACAGAACACCCAGCCACTAAGCTGTTCTGTGTCACCTCAAAACATCTGCTGGAAAACAGGGCTATAATAGATACATTGTTCTCAGATGCTGTTTTTTCCTTTTTTTTTTTTTTTTTTTGTTAAGTCTTGTTAAATAGCCAGTATTTAATTTCAGTAGAATAGGGCCCTTTTCTCTTGCAGTAGGAAAAACTTTCCTCCTACAAGGATAATACTGTAGGCATGCATGCCTGTACTTTCTTTTACATCTTTTAGAAGACTCAAATTAAGAGCTCATCTAACTGAAGTGGCATCATTTACCCCTCTTGGACACTTCTTTCTTACTGTGTATACAGCTCCTTGCTTCCTTCCCAGTCCTTCACTGATGCTCTTGCCTCACTCTGAGAAAGGACAACGTTCACACGCATGGCTCTGGTGCATTTTCCCTTTGATCTTTGTCCCGTCACTCTAAATGTCTGCTGTCCTCTAGGTTCTGCTCTTCACTCACAGCCCTCAAAGCAAGCACCATTCATTTCTCATACAAACATACCCTCTTCTGCAGCCATGGAGCAACAACGCTGCCCTTTGGAGCAGACGACCAAATAAACTGAGTGCTCATGCTATGACACTGTCTGTCCACAACTCCCCTACCCTCTCTCCTTAAGTGCAGCATGTGAAATGAGGTGAAGTATCACACTTATACAAGGAAGCTTTGTAGATGCTTTTAGATCTACAGGTCTAACTGGGAGATGGAAATAGAATCTAAAGGTAGCATTGAGATTCTGAGACATCATAATCCGAGAGGACCCTTTGGAGGTAGTCAGCAGAGAAGGAATCTTGTGAGGCTTTTCTTTTTATTCATCCTTTGATCAAGAGTGTTTCCCTCTGAAATGGCAAAGTTTAAAGCCTGTCTACAAAAGTGTCTGCTATAAGACAGCCCCTGAGAAATTACTGTATCTGTAGGCAAGCTGGAAATAACATTTCTGCTGCCAGTTGAACTTTCAGACAGTAATATTTTGATCACAGTGGGGAAAGGAAAAAAGAACACCAAGTTATGAAAAATGTTTTTAGAAAAAAAAAAATCTATTTCAAGTTAGTTGCATTCCATTTTTAGTATGGGTCATAATATCCACCTACCTGTCAGGTTTAATGTAAATAGCCAGTAAAATAACTTGATGTCATTTGATTAGTAATAATTTTATTTTAACTCCCATCATTATGTCAACTCTTCTCCCATTTCAAAACAACTGACCTACCGACTTCCTAAATTTAGACATATACAGACTTTTTCAAATACAATCAAATTACTTGCAAAACGATGGCAACACAGTCTTCTAACAGTGATATGAAAAATGTTAAAATTCCTAAACCCCTGTTTTACATTTAATGAAATTCACTTCTGCCCTTATGTGTGTGGAACTATATATTATATGTAGTAATTATATGTCATTGTAGTAGATAGAGTACTGACATTGCTGATGAGTTTTGATGAAGCTGAACAAAACTATGCATAAACCAGCATAAGATACTGCTGGTAGATATTCCTTGATGATTGGTCTTTTATTATTTTTCAAGTATTTGATGCACATAATAGAGTTGCATATTCCTGTAGGAGTAACAGACTTTCCAAAAGACTTGGGAATGTGAGTGTATGCATCACAAGGCAGCCTGTTGGCATAAACTGGTGTTTTCCTGTGCTTCCCATTAAAACAGACGTAGTGGTTTCTGTAGCAAAAGATTATTTTAATTTATATCCAGCCTCTGTCTGATACATGGACCTGGTTAAGATTTTGTTTCCTTTCCAATTCAGGCTTTCTAATAAAAGAACAGCAGGACCAACCTACTGTTTTAAATCACCTTTTTCTCAATGATTTATTACCAAACCACTACATCTTTTGGATACCTGTGGAGTTTTATGCAGTGGAACTGTAGTTGTGACACCAATCAGTGTGCAAGATCTCGGAGCCACCTGCAGTAATTTGAACTGTGTTTTCTTCATGCTTATAGCTTCTTTTGACAACAGCTCTGCAAATACTCTCTGGGTAGGTGGCATTCATTTTTCTTGGTATTCAGTTGTGGGCCTAAATATGTGAATTTATTCACTAGTTCCTTGGTAGCTTTTTTCTCTAGTGAAAAATGCCAGTATGTTCCCAGTCTCATCTGTGGCTCAGCAGGATGTGATTTTTGGATGTTGGAATCTCCTTCTTGGCTCTGTCTGGTGTCAGAAACTGCCAACCACACATGGTCACCAGAGGTTCATGGCTTAGATTTCTGCTTTTCTCCTCTGGATGTGAGAGGAGAAAGGGGGAGAGAGCTGCCCTTATCCTTATCCAGGACCATGTCCTGGGATGGGGCCCACTGTTATTTCTGGGTCTTCAACTTGTGGCTACTGTGGAAAGAGGGTAGGAGCCTCTGTAGAGTGTTTCTGAAGGCTTGCTGACTGATAGCTTTACTTTCTGTCCTTGCATTTAATTTTAGGGGAGAATCTCCCTTTTGGACTTGTGCTGGAGTCCTTTTAGGATCTTTCCCCTTCCCTCACTGCTGCCTGAGCAATCTCTACATCTTGATGCCTTGGGAAGGGCCTGATTCTCCTTTTTCGCTTTCTAAGACAGACTGAAACCCATTTGGTTACCAATCCTTCCCTGTGATCAGTGAACAATGAACAGCTGCTATTTGACTGTCCCAGGTGTTTCTGTAAATCAAGTAAGTTAGCCCCAAGACCTGCCAGCCCCATGAACCCTTCCTCCTGCTTGTGTTATTCCAACATCTTCTGATTCGGGCCTTCAGCTGTGAGAAGGAAGGTGGCTTATCTGGACCTGCTTCTTTCGCAGTCCCTCTTGGCCCTTACTGATGCCAGCCAAGTCCCTATGCAGGCAGCAATGATTTCTGAGCAGTCTTGCTCAGGTCATGAGACTGGGCCTTTCTGAATACTGCTCCTCAAGCTTCAGCTACACTGGAGTTTGAGCAGCTGAGAAGTCCTTATCATAGACAAACTGCTGCCGAGCTGAGATCCAAGCTGTGCTGTGCTGAGGCTTGCAGCCCTGGCAGTCATGAGGTCACAGCCAAAGTTACTCTCTAATGAGCAAGAGAAACTAAGTTAGTTATGAAGAGGCATTCAAATTGCAATCAGTCCTGCCAGTCCTCTCAGTTTACTTGCCATTGTGGGGAGGGGGAAGAAAAACCCAATCAAACAAAAAACAAAACCCAAAACCAAAAAACCTATTTGAAAAATTTAACTTGGAGACAGTGACTACTCACAGACCTCTTGAGGATCCAGCTGCAGAAATGGAAGTCTTGTTACATTTAGTAGCACTACATATGATCAGAAAAATTGCAATACTGTATATAGAAGGGGTAAATTTTTGGGGAAATCAGTAAAAACATCTGAACAAACTCGAATCTTTTAATGTAATAATTTTAAGTACAAGGATGGAGACTAGAGTAAGATTGCCTTTTGGTGAATAACCCTTTGAGGTCATTCAGCTTTTTTCTATTGTCATTGTGAATATACAACTATCTGAGAAGCACCAAAATATTACATACTAACTAAATGATAGAGACAGTTGTTGGTTTCTTGCTATGAAAATTTCCAAAGAACACAGTCCGGTTTTCATCCTTTCTGGACCTAAGTCAGCCAGAGTGGCATTTATTTTCTTAGCTCTGTTTTCATACCCAAAACGAGTGTTTATTAGAAATAGGTAAGAGAAAGCAAGGTCATCTTGTGCCAAAAGATTCTTCTAAATCTGGTGTGTTTTTGCTTCAGGAACTTTAGATGAACAAATATTTCTGTGGGTTTGGGAAGGGAACTAGCTGTTTCCTTTGAGGTATCAATATGAGCATTTTGAGGATAAATCCTTGTCTCTGCTGGGACACTGGAACATGTTTCTCAGGCCCTTATGTAATTTAGGGCTCACGCCAGTGTTGATAAATGGACTTTAAAAACTGCCAGGCTTTGTACAAAGCCTGGCTAGGATACTGGCGAGCTTGGCACTTGAAACCCAGATCCTGAGCAGATAGAAACTGCACGTAGGGATGCCAGGCCAGGAGAATCGTGGACCAAATTAATAATGACGCCTAAAGAAGGAAAAATAATTTAGAAAACTTTATAGATTTGCTGTTTATGGTTTGACTGTCACAATTATAAAACTACATCAGTTTTCATCAGGTTTTCACGGACTGTTTGACTAAGCTGGATCCCACCCTAAAGTACAGGGACTGTGCTTTTTGATCATTGGTACTGCAGTGAGTGAAGGAGGAGAAGTAAGGAAAAAACTAAAAAAGCTCGTGAGAGATTTTATCATGTAAAAAATTAAACGAACTTTCTCTGCAGAAGGGTGACCCTCGTTTTGGTTCACCTGTTTTCATATTGGGCCATGAGCTTGCAAAAATTAAACTTTTCCAGTGAGAAGTGAGTGTGGCTAAAGATGTGAGCAGTCTTCTCCATGAGAGCTGGTAATAACTTTTTATTTTTTGTTTTTTTGTTATGCAAGGCAAGGGTAACAGACCAGATTTTTCCTCTGGGGAGAAACACGGTCTGCAGAACTGATGATATGGCTAGTGAACACTTGTCTGATTTCCTAGTAAGAGTTGCAGAACAATCCCACAGCATACAATGAGTCTATAAAGCAAGTGTGTTTGTCTTCAACACTTATCCTAAAGTATTGCCAGTTGTTTTTTCTTTCTCTTCTCCTTCAAAACACCACATGGCCCTCAGATGATTGACTTCCAGACTGATGCAGATATAAAGCCCACAGAAGGTAGATTTATACAGTTACCTCCCTTGTGCAGTAGTGCTTGTCTTCATGCTGTTTGCTTTCAAAGAACTCAGCAGAACGTGGTTACAGTGAGGGAAGGCTGGCTAGCCAACACTCTTTTCACTGGGAAGAAAAAAATACCCTCACAACTGCAGATGGACAGACTATGAGTAGTTATCTTTCCCTGAATGTTACCAATTCAAACTATATCTGAATGAACAGGGCTCACAGATGATGAATGATCTATGGGAAACGGATAGATGTTCTAGTTCAAGGATGAGTTCACATTCCAGCTGCAGCTCAGTTTAGATGTCAACAACAAAATGCAGTAGAAGAGATCCTCCTCAAGAACTGGAACACACTGGTAAGAGAATCTGAAGCAAAACATTGCCCCAGCAATGTTTCACTTCATTCACATATAAAAAGTCAGTTTATTTTGGTACTAGAAAAACTGGCAGTACAACAATTACCTTTGCTAAAATGTAAGCTCTAAGCAAAAAAAAAAAAAAATCAAAAAAAAAAAAAAATCAAGTGTTTGCCTGTGAAACATTTTATTTCATAATTCATCATCTTTGGCTGATACCTCTGCCTTGTATGGTTTTGTGACTTGATCTTGTAGTCTTTGTTGTGGACCCGTAACAGAAAACATGGATGCATGAAACAACAGAGTAGGAAGACATCAATCATATGGGATTTATAGATGGAAGAAAATGTTACTCTTATCTATTTCATAGGGTGCTTATTTGTTGTCCAGAGAAAGTGTATAAACATAGTTATTTGCATTTGAAACATAAAAACTGTATCTGTTGATTTATGGCTTAAAAAGTCTTTTGAACAGCATATATCAGATTGAATGCTTGGATTCTATTTCTAAATCAATTCATTGCTATGTTTGCATCGTAATAAACATTCCAGAGCAGAGCTACTAATGGATAAGGTGCTGCAATTATTCTCCTTGTTAGAGATGCAGTAAGAACTGAGAAAGTTTTGCCATTGTAACTGAATGTACAAATGGTTCAGGTCTTTACAGGGAGCAAATTAAAGAGCACAGAAAAGCCCATCACAAAAAAAAAAAAAAAAATTAAAAAATTAAGATGACCTGTGTAATTTTACTCCCTACTATTTATTCAAACTAAATTTTCGGTATAATTTCAAAATCTCTCAAGGTCTATACATAGAGGGAAGAGATTATAAATTTATTTGGGGGAGGGATAAAAAGGTGGTTTTAGCTACAAGAAATGCTATGGAGTATTGTATTTATACCAAGTCTTTACTACTAAATTAAAAACAAGACCTCCCACCAAATCTGGAAAAGAAACCACAGAATTCCTTGTTAAGGGAAGCTATACACCTCTCCAGCACTTAATTTTCATCCAGGTTAATTTTCATGATGCAAACATAATCCAAATAAGAATTGGGAGCAATAAATGATAGTTACATTGTAACTCAGTATCAGTCCTGAAGTAGGACTGGGGACTGATAGTCCTGAGGCTTCTGGGGATGTCTGGCTACAAAGGGTTTTCAGAAGGGGAAAGCCATTGGCAGATAAAGGAAAAGCTGCAAGGTTTACAATTAGAATTTAGAATTTATGTGACAACTGAACTACCTAAAAGTTTGTAATTTTAGAAAAGAAATTTAAGATGCATTTGAATATGCAGATTTTTTGATCGCTTTGAAGGAGGGTATGTGTCTCAGTGATGTGACCACCTCAAGGAGCAGAATATATCTGAATATTGCTGAAAATGACAGATTCCTACACTGAGTAGAGTCACTAAACCATTTCCAAACAAAACAGAAATGCATCTGGAATCAGAATAATCTTCTGGTTCACTGCAAGAAAATTCTTAACATTTTCTCTTGACCTCCAAAGTCATAGTGAAATCATGGCCACTGTGGCTTTTTTTTCCGTAACACTAGAACATGGACCAAATTTGACTTTCTATGAGCTAAAGCCATCTGTCAGCAATGAATAACAATCAACAGGAATGAACAGGCTTCTCCACTGACTGGCAGTAAACAGGGGATAGGTTTTGGTGCAACACTTTATTTCAGAGCTGAAGAACTTAGTTGTGATGGTTTTGAAGTTAGTTTCTACATAGCTAGTTACAAACCTTTTACTCTTTAGGATTGCTCCAGTCAATACACTGGACTAGCCACTACACAATTCCATTTCGGTCTGTATCATCTCAGTGAAAAGTTAAGTGCTGTGCTTTTTTCAACTCCAGCCATAGTTTCATATGCAGAGCAGGATGGGCTCTGTACCTGTGAAGGAAAGTGGCCGTTCTGTTGTACGAACTACTCGTGTTCTGGGAAAAGGCTTCTACTTTACATTGCATTCACATTGATGTAAACACCATCCATCTTAGCAAAACTTTCTTCTAACAGGAAAGTATCTCATAGCATTACACTAGTAAGGACAATCAAGCAGTAGTCTCCAGAGGTTTCTTTTCACAGAATCACATTATATTAGGGGTTGGAAGGGACCTCCAAAGATCATTGAGTACAACCCGCCTGCCATCCAGAGAGAACTGGACGGGCTGGAGAGCTGGGCAGGGAGAAATGTGTTGCTTATCTGCTAGTAGCCAGAGGAGGAGAAAGAGTAAGAAGAGACGACTTTCTTCACGTAGATGCCAAGAAGACTTTATTTATTAATTTACAGCTCTTTTTATACCCTTTTACCTCCAGACAATTGAACAAGAAGCCAGCCACCCCCTGGGGTGATTGGCTGAGGTGTCACAACACCCATAGTCAAAACATCTTTCTATTGTTTAACAAACAGCCGCCACCAAGGTCACAGCTGGTGGGAATCTTCACGATCCCACGAGAAGGAAAATTCCAGGCAGTAGTTATTTTAGCATCCACAGAAATGTAATGAAATTTAACAAGAGCAAGGGTAGAATCCTTCATCTGGGGAGGAACAACCCCATGTATCAGTACAGGCTGGGGGCTGAACTGTTGGAGAGCAGCTCTGGAGAAAGAGACCTGGGGGTCCTGGTGGACAGGAGGATGACCATGAGCCAACTTGTGAGCCATGAAGGCCAATGGCATCCTGGGATGTATTAGGAAGAGAGTGGCCAGCAGGTCAACGAAAGTTCTCCCCCTCTACTCTGCATTGGTAAAGCCCCATCTGGAATACTGTGTCTAGTTTTAGGCAGCCCAGTTCAAGAAGGACAGAGAACTACTGGAGAGAGTCCAGCACAGGGCCACCAAGATGATTAAGGAAGTGGAGCATCTCCCTGCTGAGAGAGCTGGGGCTCTTTAGCCTGGAGGAGACTGAGGGGGGAACCTCATCAATGTCTATAAATATGTTGAAGGTGAGTGTAGGGAGGATGGAGCCAGACTCTTCTCAGTGTCATCCAGTGCCAGGACAAGAGGCAATGGGAGTAAGCTGGAGCACAAGAGGTTTAGGGTCAACACAAGGAAAAACTTTTTCCCAGTGAGGGTGCCAGAGCTCTGGAACGGGCTGCCCAGGGTGGTTGTGGAGTCTCCTTCTCTGGAGACATTCAAGACCTGCCTGGATGTGTTCCTGGGTGACAGTCTAGGTGACTTAGTCTAGGTGATCCTGCTCTGGCAGAGGGGTTGGATTAGATGATCTAGGTCCCTTCCAACCCCTAACATTCTGTGATTCTGTGAAAAGAGGTTGTCCCTGTCTTCTGGATGTCCAGCCCTTATGTATTTATAGATTCCCCTCTCAGTCGTGATTTTCCTCATTCTGACTGTCTCCTTTTTAATCACTACCTTTTCTTTTTTAAAAAAGTGTCAATTTTGAAAAGCAAAGGCACTGAATGAATCATTAATTCACAAAGTATCCATCTAGGTATAACAAAACCTTCAAATATAAAAAATAAAGCAAGTGAAGGGTTATTGTTTCAAACTGTGAACTAATTCTTAAGTGACAAGTATATGCAACCATTTTTAAGGTTTGTCTATACCTCCTGATAGACAGATGTGCCAATTTTACACAGCTAAAGATAAGACTGCTAATTTTATTCCTGAAAACACAGTATATGAAACTCAGCCTTATGCTCCTTTTACCTACGTAAATGAGTAGGTAGATCCCAATGAAGAACCACCAGTCCAGAGACAGAAGCTAGAGCTGCTGTGCCAGGGGCCAGTCCTGCCCTGTCAGCCAGCCCTGCCTGAGGTTGATTAACAAAGAAGAGGCTAGAAAGGTTACACATCTCTCTTGTCCTCCATGCAGACACCTAAAATATTAGCAACGTGAATTCCGCTGGTACTATTTTACTTAAAAGACTCCTTTAAGCACAGACCTTTGAGGGATCTTTTGAGGATTGAAAGGAATAGTGATTGGCTATACATTAAATAGGCTTGCCAAGGAGCCAGCTTACTTTCAACATTGTTTGCCTCTAGGTTAACCATAACTCATAGAACCTTCTACATTGTTGATGCCACAAGTTATTCAGGGAAAAGAGCCATGTAACAAAAACCACCATGCCAGAACTAAGCTTGTGTCAGAAGGGAAGCAGCGTGATGAGTACATTTATTACATGTATTGAGTTATAAAATCTGAGATTTTAATGACAAGAGAGAGTTTTAGGACTACTAATAAAACAAAACCAGATAACTAGTTTGGTGAGGAAAAAGAATGTTTTAAGTATGAAGATTGTATTTATTCAGTTTTAAAAAAAACCCAAACCCCACATTGACCACTGCATGCTCGCACAGCAGACCTGAAGATCCAGCTATAAAGCTGGGCACAAATGAAACCTGTCTCCAGAGGTCTCCAGTATAAAGACCACAGATGAAATTTTGGAACACCAAAGCCACCATTTTTTGATAGCATTACATAGTTTTCCTAAACAGCAAATTCTTTATTGATTTATGAGTGATTCCAGTTCAAATGAGCAGGGTCCATTGTATCATAGGCTGCCACAAGATTTGGACAAAAAGGAGTAGGCATATCTTTCAGAAGCTGGTTGTCAGCTGCAAAGTTAGAACTCTCTGCATAGGAAGTACTATTTTCTTGGGGATTTCAAGCTCCTGGAACAAAATCCCACAGGAAGCAATAAACACCTTAAAATGTAATTTTCTTTTCCAAATGCACTTTGACATTGTTTTTATTAATACAGTATATAAAGGGAATTAAAATAACAAACTGCATTTCACATAGTCTTGCTGACTTAAGTATGGGAGAGTGCTCATATACAACAACTATAATGAACACCACAATAAATATATTTGTGGAGTAGCTCACCATGCTCAGCAGAGAAAATTAAATAACATTATTAGTTTCTGGTAACATGGTCTAGATTATAGATATATTTTTCTTGAGAAATACTTTTAAGGAACTGATCAACTGCATTTCTTGTCTAGATACTTTGAAAAAAATCCAGCTGGGGAAAAAGTATGGCCTTTAGAGCAAAATTAACACATTACATTGAAGAACAGTTCAAAGAACACTGCTGAAAAATGTACCACTAAGCCATTAATTCTTAGAATCTCACAGTTTGTTAACAAAGCCACAACAAATGTTTTTCTGTTTGGCTTTTTGGTATGTGAGGCCTCATTTTGAAGACATATGATTGCTGCACCAGTAGCTGTGCTGTTTCTGGAGGACATTTCTAGAGACCTAAATCTATAAAGAAATTGTCTTACTTTATCTCAGTTTCTGTACATGCTCTCCAGAGTTTTCACTACTGGAAAAAAATCTATCACTAGATTTTTTAAACTACTGAACTATCCCAATTGCATTTTAACAATTGTTAAAATCTGTATTTTAAGTATGTGGGTATAAAACAATTAAGAGCAGTTTTGAGAGTATGACTTGGTTTCTTCCCAAACGTAACAGTCAAAGCAGCTACAATAAAAAGTGCATACGAAAATTACTGAAGATTTCAGTTTTACAGTTTGAAATTGTGTAGGCAAGCAATTTTCTCTTAACTGTAAGAGAAAAACTACTGTATCAGAAACGTGTACTGAAGGCATCTTCAGGTACATCTTTGGACCATCAAGTAAAGACTGCACAAATCTAAATACAAGTATAATGACTTAGGTAAAAAAACAAAGGATAAGAAATAGAAACAGTAGTTCTCCTGGACTAAGGCTGTTTGTCTCTGGTCCTAAAAGGCAGTTTTTGTCCTTTTCAGTTTTGTTAAGTAAGAGAAACAGTTTGGCTTTCAAGAAGAACACATCTCCTAAAGACAGACCTGACCTTTTCTTCAAGCTATGTCTTTGTTTAACAGAAACTATATGTAAGAATGTGAAAATGCTATGCTTTTCAGTCAGCTGTCATATACTGCAGCTAATACTGCATTTAGAATGGAATAATGTGAAACTGACCCCCACCAAAAATATAGCAGGTCTCAAGGTTTATTTCCAAAATGTTGTTATACACCAAATTAATTCTGTTTTTTTAAAAAGATTATCATATTAATGAAATGACTTTAAGTTTTAATGTAATGACAAAATTGTGAAGACATCTGAATGTTGTAACAATTCTGTTGTCATGTTGCCATCCAGGTAATGGTGTTTCAGTCTTATTTTTGGCCAAGTTGGGACAGCTAAACATGAACAAACAGAAAACAATTAGGTTGCTCATCTTTCAGTCAAATTAATCTGCAGTTAACACAGTAAATAATTCTGTCTTGTAAGCTTTGTTTATCTCTTACAACAAGAAGTATGCAACTAATAGAATATTTAATGCATGCCCTCAGTAGGAGAGGATCTGAGCTTCAAATCTTAAGATATGAATAAATCTCATTGGTAAAGGTGCAGCAGACACCATAAAAGTTAATTTAACTGACTGAAACTGGCAAGTACCAACTTTCTCCTTTACATGCAGCAAGAATTAATGTACTGCTTTCAAATGTAGTTTTGAATAATAATTATTCTCATCTTAGGAATTAGAACCACAGGTGGTAACAGCTATTGCAGCGACATCAGCTACTGAAGGGCTGCAATTTGCTGACCACCATCAACAATTTTTATTGGAATGAGGCATAGAAAAGTAACAGTGATGATAATGTTTTTAATACTAAAAGACCAATTTTAGTATGGATGACATCAAGCTCTGAGTAGGACAGAATTTATAAAGATTACAATTCAGGACAAAGGTTTAAAGATCACAGTTGACTAGCAGTTTTTAACTTGTAAAAATCATTTGAACAGCCTGGCAAGACATGCTGTTTGTGGGAGTATCAAGAACTGAGTCACTTTTTTCATTAGGATCTATGTTACAGCAATTACTGTGAACTTGTTCACCTCTTATTACCCGTGAACTCACATTGACAATATAGGCTTCAAAAGTTAATTAAAAATAATTACTTCAAACTCTCATTTCAATCAGGTGAAAATAGCTAACACAAACAGTTATTAATCTTTCACAAATTAGTTTGCTGTTTAAAAAAAATAAATGGAGAGAGGTAAAGGTAAGTTCACACACAGTTACAGAAGTAATTAATATTTCAGAGGTTATCAAAGGCACCTACCTGTTTTATAAACTGTGTAGCATTAAAAAGTTCACTGCAGCCATACAGAACATGTTTGCCTTGTTTACCCTAAAAAAAGAAAAGACACAAAGAAATCAAGTATTTAACAGAGACAGAAGTGGCTTAAGCTAACTGCATACCAAAAAGAAAACATCTTGGTGATGCACTTTGGCTGAAAAAGTATAGTTATTCCACCAGAGAAAAAAACCCTGCAATTAAACTGAAACGGAAAATGAGAGACCAGAGGGAGAAATAAAGTGGAAAAAACATTTTACATGTTTTTTTTACATTTTACACATCTGAACTCACTAGAATGCTACGTTATTGAAGGTATCTTAAGAATGGCTTGCAGAAGCAAACAACCTTACCTGGGCAAACACTACCCCTTAAAATAACTAAGCTCTGTGCTAAGAATAGTAACAAGTGATTTACTGTTTGTTGTGTTAGAGCCTGACAACAACCATCAGTAATTAATTTCCATATGATGATTACATTAAACCAGCACTTTTTGTTGTTGTGTTTTGTAAGGGGATTCAGAAATAAAATGTTATGTTGATTTCAATCAACCTGATAAACCTGGTTTGCAGTTTAACTGCATTTGCTTGATAGTAAGGCTACCGAAGTGCTATGTTAGCATTTTGGAAGTGAAAATTAGTTTAAGTAGCACATAGTTTCAAACTGAGATTACTACCAGTGTTGGGCTAATAGGCTCATGGTTCATCAAAGTTTAAGCACAGACTTGAGAAATCTGTATTTTGCCTTTTTCCTATATTAGGCAAAACTTATTTATTAAAGAGCTAAATGGGAACGCAGACCTTGACAAAATGATTTTGTGTCTTGTGCTATCTAAGCAGAAAGTAACAGAAGTAGATAAAAACAGTCCTTAGTTGATGTTCACATACTAACTGGGGAGATGTCATAAGTCCTCATCTAGCATTAGTTTTGAGCGGTTTGTGGTGGTAAGTTATTCTCATCACTGGGCAGGATCTTGAGCTCCCAGCTTCCTACATCTCAGGACTTTTTTTTTAGGCTTGACACCCAAATAGGTCTGGTTTTGATCTAAACTGGTAGGTTGACAGATTTCACTTTCAGCAGTAAGACTGAATAGCATTTCTTTCTTGGTACCACAAAAAAAACCCCCAAACCTGAACTGCACAAATTATTGTGCATTGGGACTGTTGCCTTCCAAGCAGCTCTAAAAGACATTAACGTACACTTCCAAAATGTCAGATATTTTCTTCTAAAAGTGTAATTAAAAAAAAAAAAGTGCATGCTTTTTATTTAATTACTTAGTCCATTCAAACAAAGAACTATATCTCCAAATGATTATTATAGCCCAGTTTAAATTGCCTGACACCTAAAAAAACCCCAAACCTCTGTACCTTTCAAAGTCCAGTATTTTTTTAATGACTGAAGAACTATGCTGGATTTAAAATTCTTGAGATAAATGGTAAGTTCTATCACAGGCTGGAAAAGATTATCAAGCAGTACCTTAGGTTAAAGGACATGCTAAATACTTTTGTACTAAATAGTATGCTAGTCTCCTCTTGGAGGCTCCCTATGGCTTGCAATTTTGATGACACATTTTCATCATGTTGAACTGAGGTTGGCCAATATATTTATTTTAAGGCACAATGTGCCTTGCTGACATGATAAATATTTGCTTTTTGATGATGTGAGATAGTACATTTTAGCATAGAACTGAAAGTAATTGGATTTGAGGGTTCCTCTTAATTCCCCTACAAAAAAACCCTAGAATGTCAAAGCTGAATGAACATTGCTTCCTGTGTTAAAAACTTTTAAAATACTTTCTCTGTGCTTTCACAGGCAAACTGGCAAAACAGATAGTGCTTAGAAAAATAAAGCAGTGAATAAAATCTTTGTGGTATCTGCTTGCAAGAACAGAGCTGTTGATATTTCTTTTTTTTTATTCTGGATGAAGACTGACTGAATATTAGAATAATTAATAAGCTACATCTGTTGAAACAACAGATGCTGGAAGTATACCACATGGAAAAGAACATTTTTTTTGATAAGCCTGTAAAAGTCACCTGGGAGAGGCAGACAAGTCTCTGGGGGATGGGAGGTGAAATTAAGGCTTTCATGAACATTTCCTGGTTTTTGAAGAGCAAATGGGTAAGAGGAATAAAGGTCAGGGAGTCTTCTCCTTTTGGAGGTCATCTCCCACTGACCAAGTACGCAGTCTGCTTGGAGAAACAACACAGCACACTTCAGCTGTGACTTCTGATCATGAAGAAACGTCTGACTAAGTGTTCCAGAAGAAGAAAAACTACATCCATCTTCCTACTCTTCATAAGATCTAACATTACCATTCCTGTACTTTCTAGTTCCTTCTCTCTTCTCCCAACTGTTTACTAAATGACCTCGTGTTTGTCTTCTTATTCCTCAGAAATTTGAGCTTTCTGCCACTTTGCATATTGTGTTTAACTTGTTGTCATATAAATGCTTTGTATTATGTATACATATATGCAGATATGCACAGAAAGCAAGCGTCAGCTCTGTCAGTATGCAGCTACATACCAGAGAATGGTGTTAGTCTCTAGAGGATTCAGAGTTTTATTTTAGTAGGCAATAACAAATATATAATCACAAACACACATGTTGCTGGGCATCTTTTGAATTGATACAGCACTTGAAGAGTCTTTGGGTAAACTAGGGAGGAAGCCAAAAGTCTGATGCATAATGCGTTCAGCTACAGGCAGATGCTCCACTGAATGCTATCATTAGTTACCAACAGTCAGAAGTGCTAAGCTGAACCTAAATTCTTTAACTTACTTTCCTCTTCCCCTCCTTTCCTCTACCCAGATCAGCTCTGTCCAAAATTAAATGGCTGCCTGTTTGAGGGGGAAAACAACTCCTGATCTCATTCTATGATAAAATGACCCTTCTAGTAGATGAGGGAAGAGCTGTGGATGTTGTCTACCTTGACTGTAGCAAAGCCTTTGATATTGTTTCCCATAACATTTTCCTGCAGAAACTGGCTGCCTATGGCTTGGATGCATGTGCGTTTCCCTGGATCCAGAACTGGCTGGATGGCTGGGCCCAGTGAGTGGTGGTGAATGGAGCTGGATCCAGTTGGTGGCCAGTCACTAGTGGTGTTCCCCAGGGCTCAGTGTTGGGACCAGTACTCTTCAACATCTTTATC
>JAOEGS010008820.1:18560-30253 GCA_025447755.1 Corythornis vintsioides | reverse complement strand
AATGGGCTGCCCAGGGAGGTGGTGGAGTCCCCATCCCTGGAGGTGTTTAAGAATCACGTAGACGTGGTGCTGGGGGATATGGTTTAGGGATCCTGGCAGTGTAGGGTTGATGGCTGTACTTGATGATCTTACAGGTCAAATACAGCCAAATCATTCTATGATTCTATGATTCAGCACACATGTTCTGACTTGATATTCTTCAAGATTTACCTGGACATAAAACTCTCATATGCTTTTTTTTCTGTGGAAGAAGTGTTCTTCAGTGACTAATGCTCCATACTTATTCTTTGTGTGAAAAGCCTCAGTCCAGTCCACCCCAGGACAGGACTTATGGTAAGGTTAAGATCAGGAAGGAAGAACAGTATGCTGTAGCTCTTAAATAACCTACTTGAGAATTTTATCAGGATTCCTTTTCTATTCCTAGAACTTGCTAAAATACCACCCCTGCCCCACAAGAACTGTAATGATGTAGTTACTTTTCTCCATCCACTGATTTTTGTTGTGCGTGTGTTCTGCTAGGCTGGCCAGCTGGAACCAGAGAAGTTAAGTGAGATGTAGCTGGATTCATAGCACCTCTTCTGCCAGACTTATGAAAACTAGGGAATTCTGAGCAGTTCCTTACTTTCAAGACTATGATATCCTACAGCTGCTTTATTTCACAACAGCAAATTAAAATTAGTAACAGGACTCTAAAACAATATGAACAGCCAAACTGCCAGCATTTGATACATCAGTAGAGAAGACAGGTTAATTTTGTTAGTTACTTCTGCTGATGGTTTTCAACCACGTTAGTCTGATGAAGACAAACTAAAGCAGAATGCAGTTTATTTTCTCAATTAAAAAGTGCAACATGAGCAAAATGATCAGAAACAGTAACTATTTGTTGGTCTGAATTAATAATACACATTTTCAGCAATTTCTTATATACTTCTTTTCCATATAATAATCCATATATAATAGTATATAAATCCTTCTATATAATACTTAAACAATAAGGATGTTAGGCTAATTTCAAAGACTTCATCTTCTAAATACTAAATGTTACAGAAAACCTGCTAAAACTAGTTTCTTTCCATAAGTTACAGACTATGACAGACAAAACTGCACGTACCTTAATGTAGTCAATAAGATTTTGATATTCAATATAGTTGCCTCCTCCAACTACAAACACTATTGCCTAAAAGGCAACACACACATAATCAGAGTATGTATATTCAAATTCTTATCATTTAAGTCATAAAATATGTATCGAATTATTCAGCCCACAGCAAAATTAATCCTAATCACACTGTGCTCTAATGAAGAACTGGATATAGACCCGTTAGCTTCCTAATAAAATAAGACTATAGAAGAGATTTAGTAGGATGCAGAACAGCATGCTGAGAGCTTTTAATATGTCACTATCTTCTACTAAAATATATTTGAACCACAGGCAGTTTCAACATGTTACATTCTTTGTGTGGAAATGTCTCCAGTGTCCATAGGAACAGTTAAAATATTACCATGGATGCTTAAGAACTAATACGGGACACAATAAAAGACTTCTGTTCTAAAGGAGTGTATTTTTTCATTATTTTTTCCCCCTCCCACTTACTACTGGTAAGAATCTATGATATTACAGGTAAAGGCCATCAGATTTTCTGGGCTATGTATAATGTACAAATTAATGAAGAGTCTAAGGAGACTTTCATAATTTTTGTTAACATTCACTACCCAAAACTGTTTGACTACACTGTATGAATTTTACATAGACTTCATGTTACTACTGACATTTTTGCCATGACCATCTGCTAGCCATATATATGGCAACACATGGTATTTCTTTTGTTCAGGAGGATAATTAGGACAGTTCAAGAGAAACTGGAGACATCAGGCAAAGATTTTGTTTATGGAACTTGGTAGTAAGATCAGATAATAAGATTTTTACTATTTGCAAATACTGTTGAAAAATAGTGAAAGTTACTGGCATTTGAATAAAACAGTAACATTTGTTGTTTTGATTTGTTTTCTGTAATTGTATTTTAATTATTAAAATACTGTCACTTAAACAGTGATCAAAATTGCTGTTTAAGGCTGGAAAAATGATTACATCTAGAGAGCAGTCTAAAGATCTGCTATACAAATGTGGGTTTTAAACTGCTAAGTACCTAAGTATGGTATTAATAAATCCCTCTCATTAGCTTCAGAAGAATTTGCTACATTATTTTTTTCTGCAGTATTAGTTAATGCTTATATAGTCCTTTGAAGATGAAACAACTTCTTCAGAATAACAGCTAGTTACAATTGATACTAGATATAATTAGTCTAAGTGGTTTTTGCAAACAAGACCACTCATTTTCTTAATCATGTTCATAAAAAATGACTGGTACTTCAGAATTTAGTTATTTTTCAACACATGAACATTGAAAAATACTTTCTACGTGACTTACCTCCTGGAATGGATTCTTGTTTCTTGGAACTGAGCTATAAAAATAAAGTAAAAAAAAAAACACAACTGAAATTTTTATTTACATTTACAAATCCTGCCTACTGGAATCTTACTAGGTAAACCAGTCAGTTTCCAGTGCTTGCATATATGTTTAGTGATGCTTCAAAATCTGCTATAGGCAGTAAGTATGTGTTCAGCTGTCAGGTGTCACAGTAACACCATTAAAATTAAAATTACTTCGGGAGGAGGAGGTTAAGTTTCAATTTGGGTGGTACGGACTCTTCCTGCCCATGTGACTACACAGTCCTAGCCACAGAGAGGTAGCAGGGACAGCAGGAGACACCTCCTTTCCTGAATCACTTTGCACCTTCAGGAGGAATGGAAAAAGCAATGAAAAAGCTCTGAAGGATCAGTCTGCTCTCCTGCCCTTTGCTCACACACTACCTCTGCCTACTTGTACTGGACTGCAGCCCCACAATATCAAATACTCTTTAGGTTCTAACAGACATTAAAAGCATTTATTTTTTCCCTTCAACTTATCTTTTCCCTAATTTCAAGAAGTTTTTTTTGAGTGACATACAAGAGACTCAGATTCTTGTCTGTCAGAAAAACAAGTTTTAAGAGAGAATAGCTACCTCTGATATGCTGTTTTCATCTGACATGAATACTACAGACTTCCTTGTACTAGCTAGAACTGTTAGCCCCATTTCGTGTCTTCTGAATGACAAGTTCACATACATTTTGTGTCATCCTTTCAGAAAGCAAGGCCTGTTTATATCTGATGTAGGCTTTACATGGGATACAAAGATACTGTTTTGCTAAGACTGAATTACAGTAATGCAACTCTTACTCCTTTACAAAAATCACAGGTAGAAATACCAGTATTTCTTAAAACAGGAATAGGTTAGAAAAAAAAAGACACTTTTAAATAGAATTCCATTAATTATATTATTTGATATTATTTTAAACTAGTAATGATTTGTCAAGCCAGATAACCTATGTTTTTTTATCATCTATATAAATATTTGAAGGGAGAATCAGATGGCCCCCTATACAGCTATATGGTTTTGTTGTCATGCTCAAATATAATTTTAAGAACTGTAACTAAAGTTAATGTATAAAATTCAAACAAACCCTAAACCAGAAATTAAGAGTTATTAATTCTAATTGTAGCTACACAGAATGGACTGCTGTATATGCATATCTTTATATTATTTAAAGCAACATGGAGTGGGTAGAAATGCACATTTACAAGAGAAAACCCTTTGGCTTTAAAAAAACAAGTCTTTGTGCTTCTGCACAAAATCCTCCAAAAATGCTATACAAGTGCAACTAAACAATGAATATTGCAATTAAGATGAAACATATATTCTGTCAATTTTCCTCTTTGATGATTCAAAAATCTGCTTATATTTGAAATTATACAGTCTGCAATAATACTTTCCAATATATTATCTGAAATTTGTCTCCTATTAATATGCTGGCAGAAAGATATATTCCAGGTTTCAAAAATAAAGGAAACAGGGACAGATTTTAATGCAAATAACTAAAATCAAGTCCGGACCTACTTACTCCATATTCATCCTCTAATAAAACCCTGCAATTAAATCAACTAGGATATCAGAGTTGAGATTATCAGCCACAGTTATTGCATGAAGATATAAAACAAAAGAGATAAATTTATAAACTTTTAATTTAATTCCTTTTCCCCTTTTAATGGCAAAATAAACTATCCAACTCTCTCTTCAAATGAGTATTAATATAATACATGCACCTGCCTATACAAGAGCAAATGCAATCAGTTTTTAATTTGTAAATTGTTTGGGTTTTTTTGCAACGTTACTAACAATTTACTACTGAATGTTTGTATTAATATTAAAATTAAAAACTTTTTTTTTTTAAATTTAATACTGTTTAAAAAAGTGATAAATTTTTGGTGTATTATCCAATGACTTTCTAATTTAACAGTGAAATCCACAAAGTTTTAAAGAAATCAAGCAGTACAATTAGCAAGAAGCCTAACATTTATTATTTCTAAATATTAGTACACATTTTTGTGACTGAACTGATGTATCTGTTAGCAGCAAGTTCAGTGGAACAAAAAATCTAACAAAATTATAAAAATGTGTCGATTTGATCCAAGTTTCTGCTGTGAATTTCTCCAATATCAACTGTCTTGACTTGGAATTAATGATTAAAATTAATTATGTGTAGTCAGTAAGTAAAATAAACCTACATTTATTAAGTTAGCCTTTTCACAGGGTACAAGAAGCAAAGCTCATAGTAATCTCACCTGTCACTGCCTCGGAGCATCTTGGGGTCGAAATACCGGTAGTCATCTGTCTCCTATTAAAAAGTAGGTTTTTATCTCAAAAGATATTGCCTTATTAATTTCTGCTTTTATCTATTACATTAAACATCATTCAAACCAACATCATTTCCCACACAGCAGTCACATAATTCTGAATTAATTGTAGTATACACTAATGTTTATAATATTTGTACATAACTGAACCAGTACAGCATAAAAAAAACAGTGAGAGAGCCATGAAGGTTGTTATTGAGCTTTTTGTTTCTAGTTCAGCTAAAATTATCTATTACACACACTGGTTACATAATAAATCCCAACAGAAAAGCAGTATGTAGAAAGAAAAATTAAGGTGTTACCAGCTTTAGTGGCACTTCACATGGTTAATTATAAATGTGAAAATTTTCCAGTTTACAGAGCTCTCTATTGAATTAGTATTATAAACCAAACCACTTGTATGGCAATGAATTATAAATACAAGATAGATCAAAATCTGCTACTATTATGTAATTTACCCTTTTCATTTCATGATTTATGACTACTATTAAACCAGAATTAAGCTCTTGAAGAAATGAGTTCCACAAGAATTTGAAAAGTCTAACTGTCTAAACTATACAAAAAATTCCTTTCTTCACACAAAACACAGAGTTACTTCCAATATTTTTACTGGCAACAAGCAAGACTTTTGCCAATTATTACAGATGAAAAATAAAACTTCTCAGTAACTCCTTCTGACAGCTACTTGGCTTTCTTCTATTTCTGTACTACATTTTCATCCAGGTACTGTGAAGTTTAGTTTGTGGATAAACTGCATGCAGAACTACAGCTGATTTCATCTGTGTGCTTACATGTAGGATCTCTGTGTTTTGATGATTCTGCAGAGCAGAAATAATTATTCTTCAGCAGTGGAGAGATTATCTGGGGAATATCTTAGAGCTCTCAAAGCATTATCTCTAATACTAAAAAATATTTAGTTTACATATGGTGTTATACACACAGAAAATGGTATTTTATACTAAGGACTTCTACATTATTATATAAAATTAAGTCTCTTATTCTCAAGTTTGGCTTAAAAAAAAAAAATTAGATCTAATTTCACACTGAACCTCTGTAAAATATTTTTTTTATGCCCCACCAGGATTTTCAACTGCATTTGTAAAGCCAGCACTCGTGATTTAGGCAGCCCTGTACATGAATGTGGTATAGCAACCTGGAATTAATGAAAGAGCTGGGGACAGATATTGCTAGACTAAAACTGAGAGGTATTTGAGAAACCTTTATATGGGATAAAGCAATGCAGCTTCCCTGCTTGTTAGAATGAATTACAGGTTAATGCCACTATGAAAATCAGAGTTAAAAAAAACAATATTACAAACATTTTCTCCTGAATGTATTACTGCTGTGTTTCTTCGCTATGGGCTTATGTAAGTGGACACATGAAAAATGGTAAAATAATAGAAATGTGATAAGCTAGTTTATTATTTTTATGTTTAAATACACCATTCCTGCTGAAATCAGTTCTGAAAGAGCATCGAAAGAAACCCTACTAGATTTTATTTGCTTAAAGAAGTAGCAAGTTGGCCAATAAAAACAACTGTATAGAAGTTTTCTAATACACAATTGAATTTGTGACTTGTCTAAGCAATTCAAGATTAAAATTCATACTTTTGAAATTATAGACTGAATTTTCAAGATTTCAAATTAAAATGGAGAAAGACACATGGAAATATCCTTGACATTCAGCCTGAATTTGTTTTCCTACAGAAGCTAACGTGACTAGTTTGGATTAAGGAAATCCTTATTTTTAGAATTTTTTGTTGTTAATGCATAAACATATATCCTAAGCCTGAAAGATACCATATTCACTGAAAGGGACCACAGAATCATTTAGGTTGGAAAAGATATTGTAGGAATTAGAAATCAAGGCAACAAGGGGAACCTTGTGGTTGGAATCTACTACAGGCCACCCTATGAAGAAGAAACTCTTGATGAAGCGTTCCTACTCCAGCTACAGGAAACATCAAGTTTGCAGGCTCTTGTCCTGCTGGGAGATTTCAACCATCCCAACATTTGCTGGAAAAGTAATACAGCCAGCAGCAGGCAATCCAGGAGGCTCCTGGAGTGCCTTGATGACAACTTCCTGAGGCAGGAGGTAGACACCCCTACAAGAGGGGAAGCAACACTTGATCTGGTGATTACCAAAGGAAATGAGCTCATCGGGGATCTCAAGATTGGAGGCAGCCTGGGTGGCAGAGACCATGCACTGGTAGAATTCATGCTACTAAGGGTCAGAGCTCAGTCAAAAAGCACAGTCAGGACCTTGAACTTCAGAAAAGGAAACTTCCAGCTCTTCAAGGAGTTAGTCAATAGGATATCCTTGGAAACAGACCTCAGAGACAAGGGGGCAGAACAGAGCTGGCAGATTTTTAAGGACATTTCAGCAACTGCAAGAGATCTTGATCCCCAGGTGTAAGAAATCAAGCAAGAAAGGGAAGAAACCAGTGTGGTTGAGCCAAGACCTACTGGTCAAACTAAAAGCAAGAAGGAGCTTCACAAGCAGTGAAAGCAGGGACAAATACCCTGGGAAGAGTATAGGGATGCTGCCCAGTTGTGTAGGGATGAGGTCAGGAGGGTCAAGGCATAGTTTGAGCAGAACTTGGCAAGGGATGTAAAGATAAACAAGAAGGGATTCTACAGGTATGTA
The DNA here is from genome assembly GCA_025447755.1 of Corythornis vintsioides. NCBI lineage: Eukaryota > Metazoa > Chordata > Aves > Coraciiformes > Alcedinidae > Corythornis > Corythornis vintsioides. The sequence goes on along the minus strand of JAOEGS010008820.1, from coordinate 22,813 downwards.
AATCAAAAAAGGAAGATCAAAGAAAACATACCCCCCTTGAAGAGTAAAAGTGGTGGGCTAGCAATAATGTATGAGGAGAAGGCTGAGGTTTCTCAACAATTTTCTAGACAAATAAAAACATTACAGGGTGGTACTATTGATCATAAGAACTGTTCTGTTTCTGCTTCTGAAAACCTTGGAAAGCTCAGATGCAGACTCACTTGTCCTTCCTGTTAGTTGTCTTTGTGAGACAAAAGAAGCAGCAGGGACAAGTAATACACAAAGTGATTTACTGACAACCCTATAGAGTTTTGCACAGCATGAACAGGCTTAAAATTTCAACTTTAAATAATATTTGCAAGTGTTGGCAGTACAAGTTCAACACGTCATATATTTATTTTATTGTTGCCTTTTTAATATTTAGAAAATATTTTAAGTTATTTTTATTAATTGTAATAATTGCTTGACTTCTCAATAATTTGTTCTGATTTTGCATTACAACTTTTATCTGTATGTACATTTCATACACTGATCGTTTGGGTTAGTAAGATTCAATGAACTATAAAGGACATTTTTTATTGGAAAACAAATAAAATATTAACCTTTTTTTCCCCTCTCCCTTTGTATTTTGCCTGCAGTGTAATAATAGTTTTCTGTTCTGGGGAACAGAAAAGGAACTCAAACATCAAAAGATGAAAAGGAAGCCACTGTGGTGTATTTCTACACATTGACCTTTTCCAGATACAATTTCACTTCTGTTGATGGTACAGTAAGTCTAGACATACTCCAGGATGACTCTCTGGCTTGGTTCTGTTAGCTGAAACTTATTCAAAAGTTGCTGTCAATTTTCCAGCAGGTTAGAAGTATCATGCTTTAGGGCTTGTCTTTGTCTCTTCTGACTCTAAAAGTAGGACTCCCTGTTTTGGGCCATGAATTCCAGTCTGACACGGCAGTGAAACATGAAGCTACTTTCTGACAGACATCTCTGCTTTTTCAAGTGAGAAGATCAATGTTTTTTCCAAATTATCAAAACGATGGTGGTTGTTTTCTACTAAGTAAAATGTGACAATATCAAGTCGGCAAAAAAAAACCACGTAACTTGTCAGCTTTCCAAAATGAATTCCTAAAGTCTGAGGAAACTAATGTTTGGGGTTTTTTTTAAATATTGCTTCATTTTTCACCTACTTGTAAGTTATCTGCAGTTTAATTTCAGCTTTCTCTGTTGTGTGCTGAGTGACCTCTACTGGTCGCTTAGATAAAATCAGCCCTGTATATCTTTTCCAAGTCTTGCAAACAGACAATTCACTGCCATGGAAAACAGTGTCAACTTCCTTGTTCATGAAAATAAAACAGATTTTCTGCTAATAATCATGACAAGGGTTATCTATGAAGTACAGTTCAAGAAAAGAGAGGAGTATTTCCATGTTGATCATTGTCATATTTTACCATTATTTATCTCTACATATAGTTAATACCCGAGGGTGAAAGTGGCTAGCTAACATATGTGTTTCAAAAGTATGTAACATACTTAAGGCTGAGTAAATTTTCACAGAAACAAGGGGAAATGACTCTTCTGACACAAACCCAACTCTGCTTGCAAACTGAAAGACTGCAAAAGTACCAAAATATTCTCTAAATAGCAAATTTTTTAAAAATGTTGGAAACAAAATTTTCTCTAACATACCTCTTTGTAAATATTTTACTTCTGAAATTATGCTCTCTCTTAAAAAAAAAAAAGACAATTTCAGCCACAATTTAACTTTTAGAAATTCAGAAGCAACAGAAGCTTGGTATAGCACAAGAGAAGATCAGAACAGAAAAAAACCTCAAAAACATTAGTTCTGATGAGACAGAGTAAATTGTCATTGTTTAGAAACCACTTATATACAAAAGAACTTAAAAAATAGTTATCAAAACTGTTCCATTCTTGAGATACACCATGACTAGATTTAGCAGCATTATTGTGAAAAAAGGAAAAATAGCCATGGCATTTTGCATATCACAGCCTAAAGATTTCAGCTGTTCTGTTTTTTTTTATGAAGTCAGTTATACTTACAGGGTTTGACTTCAACTCCATAAGATTGTCCAATATACGTGTGACTGGTAGATTCTGTAAAATACAATGTGAAATTAACAGAATGCTGAAATGCTTAGTAAGAATTATTCACAGGTCAACATTATCTAAACGAATAGTGTATGAAGCACTTGAAATACTAAACAGTTTTTCTCTTACATTTTATAAAGGTTGAGAGTTTTTGTCACCTAAAATACCTTTCTGTACAGAAAATGTAAACATCTGAGGAGCATCATGCTATGAGATGAACAGAAAGTGAAAAAAAAAGTGAATATAGGAAATATTCAGGAATATTAGGTATTATCTAAATACACAGCTGTGATGATGTATGAATTCTTATTTAAAAATACTTTATAGTGTAAGGAAATAATCTGCAAGCTGAAGATGAGAATTAAGGGTATGATTTCAAAAAGGAACTGCAGTTGTCAAAGAAATGGCTAAAAAAAGCAATCCTGGCAACAAATGTTTGGATGAACTGGAAAGGAATAAACTGAGGTATGACTGAAGATGACTTTTCCTTCTTTATGATGGGAAATTTTAGCTTGGACAAAAAGTATTAAACATTCAAACCACTTTAGTTGTAATAAACTGAGGCAGAGATTACATGGCAACAGAACTGGAAATATGTGTTCTTGTTTACAGAATATATAATAAAAGGACATTCCAAAGGATGATCTACAAATAACACCAAAAAACATTTAGTAAAAAAGAATGCAAATTCCTGCATTACTGAATGGGAAATAAAAAGTTGACTTTAATATAAATACCAGAGACTCAAAAATATGAGGAAGAATAGCATTTTATTTGGCTACCCCAAAGCACATGGATAAGGAATGAAGTGCCAGAAAAAAAATATGCAGAAAACATCAGCATTGTGGCTTCTTACTCAGAAGCCAAACCAAAGCAAGCCATTTTATCAAGCATACTACTAACCTTTCTAAGCCACACATGTTAAAAGAAATGATAGAATGTTTAATGTAATTCTCATTTATAATATAATCTATTGCTACAAGTAACAGTTTATCTGAAGCAAGCTGTGTATTTAAGTTTCCTCAACTGTATACTCATAGGTCATGACACATCACTGCTTTGTGATTGTGCAATGCAACCTATCACTTCTAGTTATAGTGAAATTCCTGCAGAATTAACTTCACTGACTACCCTAAAAAAAGCCACAGACACAACTTTTAACAACTTTTATGTGGTAGCCAATACTTTTAATACATAAATTTTGTGAAATTAAGGGCTATAGTAAGTATAAAGCATGTAAAAAAGATTAAAATGACCTCCATTTAACTGGGGGTCATATTCAATTTTATTTAGTTCTGATATGCTGTATTTCTGTATTAAATTCTTATTCCTGCATTAAGAATTATAGTAAGATGATTGAATCACAGAATGTCAGGGGTTGGAAGGGACCTAGAAGATCATCTAGTCCAACCCCCCTGCCAGAGCAGGGTCACCTAGACTAAGTCACCCAGGAACAGATCCAGGCGGGTCTGGAATGTCTCCAGAGAAGGAGACTCCACAACCCCCCTGGGCAGCCCATTCCAGAGCGCTGTAACCCTCACTGGGAAAAAGCTTTTCCTTGTGGTTACCCTGAACCTCTTGTGCTCCAACTTGCACCCATTGCCTCTTGTCCTGTCATTGGATGACATTGAGAAGAGTCTGGCTCCACTCACCTTCAACATATTTCTACACTCACCTTCAACATATTTCTAGACATTGAAGAGGTCCCCCCTCAGTCTCCTCTTCTTCAGGCTAAGGAGCCTCAGCTCTCTCAGCCTCTTCTCATAAGGAGACTCCATTCCCTTAATCATTTTGGTGGCCCTGTGTTGGACTATCTCCAGTAGTTCTCTGTCCTTCTTGAACTGGGCTGCCCAAAACTGGACACAGTATTCCAGATGGGGTCTCACCAGTGCAGAGTAGAGGGGAAGAAGAACTTTCCTTGACCTGCTGGCCACACTCTCCTTAATGCATCCCAGGATGCCACTGGCCTTCTTGGCCACATGGACACATTGTTGGCTCATGGTCATCCCCCAGTCTACCAGGACCCCCAGGTCTCTTTCTCCAGAGCTGCTCCTCCAACAGTTCAGGTCACTGATGAATATCTTGAATAATACTGGACCCAGTACTGACCCTTGGGGGACACCACTAGTCACAGGCCTCCAGCCAGACTCTGCTCCACTGACCACAACTC
>JAOEGS010008820.1:0-15075 GCA_025447755.1 Corythornis vintsioides | reverse complement strand
ACTACAGCAAATATTAAACACCATCTACTTTTTTCCAGAAGAGAATCACTATTAGTAAAGACCATAGTTTCAAGTGAAGATTTCAGATTTTCTCAAAAAACCTCATTTCAAATTCATAATGCAATACTTCATTTAAAAAGTTTGATACCTTTAGAAATAGGACAGCATTTAATAACAATGACTTTCTTGTAGGTATGAAAAATGAAAAGTAGGTTTTTTGGGTTTTCATTTTTTTTTCCTCCACTATGGAATGTGGATCATGTCAGTAGGGGATCATCTGATCTAATCTGCAACTTTTGTTTGTATGTGAGCATATATTTAGCTTGGCACAAGTTAAGAGTAAGCACTGTCATAAAGAACATTTATGACTTGGTACCTTTTTTTTTCTGGGTAGTAAGTTTTATTAACCTGTACCAAATATCAGTAAGCCAGAAGAACTTAAGAAACTTTTTATTATCTAAACCAAAACCCAGCATTCAAGGTAGATATCCACTTGTAATTCACTTGGGTAAAAAAAAAAAAGCATTTAAACATTCTAATGTAGTGTAACTGACTTGGGTTTCTGTAATTGGCTTGGGAACTTGGTTTTCAGCTTGTCAGTTTACAGCTTGCTTTAGCGTTTCTCTGATTACTAATTTCCAGTTTCAGCTGGAATAAGTGGGCATAAGCACTTCCACTTGCCATAGCTTCTCCCTTGCTGAGCCCATTTACCATGTCTACAAAACTCCTAGAAGGTTTGTGCTCCCAGGAGGAGAAGTGGTATACCACACCGAATGTGATACTTCATCTTACTCAAATAAAGAGGAAAAAGTGATTGTATTGTGTACACTTTACTATATCTTATGAAAACTGCTTTACTTGGCAAAAATACTTAAATCTTGACATACTACTGATGAAAATTATAGCTGTGCTAAACAGCTATAAGACCCAGCTCAGCTACCTGTAAAATGTTAGCTACTTTTTTCCAGGTGATGGTCTGTGACAGTGTAGAGAGGAGAAGGTATTGAATAAAACTTATCTTGGTAAACCTAAAACAGAACAAGTTTGGTTTCCACTCAAAAACCACCTGGTAGCCTTTAGGACTACTGATGAACACTAAAAGAAAGGAAAATCCTGTTTCATCACTACTCCAGGATATATAGTAATAGCCACTTGGAGGCAGCTAATAGCCCTGAGCAGTAGATCAGTGCAACACAGTAAGAAATGGGGAGGCTGAAGCCTGAACCTGTTAAAGTGGTCAAGTCTAAGTGCTTTTGAGAAGAGCTCTGCAGTTACTATTGTCCACAGGACAAGTATCTCCACAGATAATGCAAACAAGTAGTTCACTACTGGAAGCATGGAAAACTTGATGTATTATTCCTTTGAAATGTTTTTCTCCTGGTACTACCCAGCGAATCACACCATAGGAATCTGGTCAGTTTTACAAGATGGCATGCCCCAAAAGTGATTTAACTTAAATGCTTTTATTACATAACTTACTGTAAACCTAATCAATGCATATGAAATGCTAATGTGCTACTGTGAACGTCTGGATAGTTTGCTTATGAAGGAAACCTTCAGCTTGGAAATCTTGTACAAAACCAAGGAACTTTGCTAATAGGAATATTGATGTGATATCAGGAGCCTCATGAAGTTCAACAAGGGCAAGTGGAGGGTCCTTCACCTAAGGAGGCAGCAGCACAAATTAGGGGTTAACTTGCTGGAAAGCTGCACTGTGGAGCAGGACTTGGGAGTCCTGGTGGACAAGTTAACCATGAGCCAGCATTGTGCTCTTGTGGCCAAGAAGGCCAATGATATCCTGGGGTGCTTTAAGAAAAGTGTGACCAGCAGGTTGAGGGGCCTTCTCCAGATGAGGCCACATCTGCACTACTGTGTCTAGTTCTGGGCTCTCCAGTCCGAGAGAGACAGAGATCTACTGGAGAGTCCAGCAGAGGGATATGTTTAGGGAACTGGAACATGTCTCTCATGAGAAAAGGCTGAGAGACCTGGGGCTGTTTATCCTGGAGATGATGGTGGAGGTGGGATCTGATCAAATGTCTAAAAGGTGGGTGTCAAGTGGATGAGGCCAGACTCTTTTCAGTGGTGCCCAGTGACAGGACAAGGGGAAACAGGCACAAACTGGAACATGGAAAGTTCCATGTGAACATGAGGAAAAATTCTTTACTGTGAGGGTGACAAGCACTGGAACAGGTTGCCCATAGGAGTTGTGAAGTCTCCTCTGGAGACTTCAAAACCCACCTGGACATGGGCCTGGGCAATCCTGTCAAGGTGAACCTGCTTTAGGAGTTGGGTTGGACTAGATGATCCCCAGAGATCCGTTCCAATCCTTACCATTCTGTGATTCTGTGATACATCAGACTTGGAAAACAATTTGCTTTGTACCGCAATCTAAAAATGCACAGAAAATGTGAATTCATGTAAAAAGTAACTGACCCAGTAGGGAATGCTAGCAAGCATAGTAATTTCTATGTTCCTATCTAAGATCACACAAGCATAGAATCTGAAATAAAAATGAATTGTTTTGTACCTGAATAGTTACTTCTGAACATAGAAAAGGCCTAGTTTGTATTGATGCTTAATAGAAGTACATATCATACATATTCTTACTAGCTTCATATTAATAATGAATGTCTGTACTGAATTACAGATAGATGGCTGATGTAAGATTTTCTGAAAGTCTCTTAGTTTCTAGACTTGATCCAACAAGATCTGTAAAATTTCAGCTGAGAATTCTATCAGATGTGTACTATTCCTTCTACTGCTTTTTGATTCTATAGCACAGACACTAATACATTTTTTTTTAAAGTCAGCAGGATTTATATGTAATTCTGCTGTAAATATGAATCATTACACAAACTTGAAGAAGACCTTATGTCCAGTATGCAACTACAAGCCTACATGCATAAGCAGTAAGAAAACAGTTTCTTAAAGAGCATAGTGGGATAAAAGCAGGAACCCTGGGTCTCTACATGCTTGACATTTGCCAGTATGCAGACAGGCCAATGGTCATAACTTCAGTTTTACAATCTTGCTCTGCAGGTTATTTTGTTCCAGCCAACTGGTATCAGATCATAGTGAAATTCATCAGAGGGTTGTGACATATCTCAGGTTATAAGCAGTTGAAAAGAGAGTTGAAATTATGACACTATGAAAATCTGAGAACCTCTTCTGTTCTCAACCTTTTACAGAGAGACCCCTAGTGACTCCTGCTAATAGAGAATCTGAGAATCACTAAGTGTGTAAAGCTTTGCTATGTGTGAATAACATATGAAATAGAAGCTGGGATGCATTGCTGTTAGACTTTGAAAACAGACATGCCCCAGCTGGGTCAACACATGCCTGAAATGAGTCAATCAACTGATCAACTTATGTCTGGCTTCCCTTCTCTCCATCTTCTCCCATCCATCTTTTATTTCCACATAAGCAAGAACCACCTGCATTACAACCCCATGATCTAGGCAAATTCTAACATGCCCTTTTTCATTCTGTTGGTGAGGTATCTATGAGTTATAAAACATGCCATAGGATTTTAAAGAATCAGTATTGTTCAGACCTCACAATTTCTCACTATGCTACAAAGTACTGGAGAAGCACAAAAGTTAAAATATTCTGACCTTCAGAAACAGGGAGTTAGGAAAGGATTTCAGTGGACTTGGAAAGATTGCCAATATTTTTGATATTACTGAACCAAAATACTAAAACTCTCCAGACTTCTAAGAAAAATCAATAAAAAGCAGTTTTCTTTACAGGCCTTGCAGAGGTCGCTTGTAAGATCTTTACCAGTCCGCAAGTCCAAGCAGGTAAGGATTGTATATCTTAACAAATTTTATACCAAGATCAAATTTAAAGTACTCACCATCTGGGTCAGAAATCATGTCCAGAAGAGATTTATCCAGAGTGGACTTGCTCATTATTTTTTCCTCATATTCAAAATACACATCCAGCTTTCGACTCTGTTTAAGTGTCAGGGTTAACATATTAAGACTGTGAAATAATATTTATTTACTCTTTGAAAAGGTACATAGTTTTAAGACCGTTTAAAACAAATTATTTTAAAATAATATTTTTAAAATAACTACTGATTGCATTATAATATACTTTTATTAACTCTCAGAAAACTGACATGTAATTCTCGTGCTAAAAGTGAAAATGCAAGTTAAGCAAAGGATGTCTGACATGCATTCAACTGGAAGCCGAGCGTTGTTTTCACCTATGGTCTTGCCACAAAAAGTACATGCCATCATATGTACTGGTATACTGTAATAGGGAAAAATAATGGTCAAGTGAATATTATGTTGACTTTATGCAGAATCTCCACACAATGCAGAAAAACGTGGGGAATCCCTAAATATATTAAAGTATCATCTCAGACAAAGGTTGTGAACTACCAACTTGCACTGGTACTGAAATAACTATCTCAGATCAAAGGCTTGCAATAATTCATTCATGCCAAAGATTAAGGACTTCATAATTAGGTTATTTTGCTAACAGTGGAAAAGAAGTCTCATTCTACAGTAGGTCAAATGGTGAAAATCCTTTTTGAGAGGATGGCACAAGGACTCCACAAAATTAATGAGGCAAAAGCTTTATGAAAGACATCACATGGCCATGCAACTAATGATTGCATTGCAATTCATCTGCACAAACAGCAAAGCTTTACACTTCATCATCATATTATGAATTTACAATCCAAAGACAGAAAAATGCATTCCAAAACTTATTTTAAAAACTTCCATTTAGATCACAGATCATTATGAGTGTTTGAACATTAAAATGTAGCATCACAACAAATGTTATAACTGTTTAGCTTACAAAACCTTCATATCAGGTAACTAAGTAAATTGTGGTGTTTGGACATATTCAGTTCTGTATTCCCTCAAAGAGGAGACCTGCAGAGTGGATCTCCACCTTGTTGCCTGGGAAATGTTTCAGCTTCATGTCATACCCATTGGGAGACTGAAATTATATTGTCAGAGTAAGGCAAGAGTAACTAGGGCTTTTTTTTGGTTAAGAGATTCAGGAAATTTAACCCTATAATGCTGAGCTATGCAAAATTGCTAAAAGTACCTTCTAACACAGCTCACTTTTTGCTCCAGTGCCAACAACTTAACTTCAGAAGAGTGTTTTTCCCATCTTTGAATTCTACTACTATTATTCCTAATAAGGAAATGAAATTAAAAATAAGGAAATGGAATTAAAAAAACCCCTCCCCCCCCCCCCCCAAAAAAAAATAAAAATAAGAGGTACATCTCTAGTATAAGGGTACTAGGATATTTCTCCTTCTGAGTATTTTAAGTTCATCCAAAACTAGTTGGAGATAAGAATACAAAATAAAAGATGTAATAAGGCACAAGAATATTTTAATATTGAAAGCCTCAGCTGATGATGCACATAGGTACACAACATTTCTATTTCTCATTCATTATCTACTGAATGATTTCAGAAAATCAGTTAATTGCAGAACAACTTAATTCAAAGCCTTTGTGGAAGCTTGTCATTACAGGTTATAAAATACATTACCATGAACACTGCTCAAAAAATAACCACTCACTACTTTTTAGGGGCAGAATGAGGACTTGTGCTGTTTGTCATTGTGACTGACTACATACAAAGTGTTCGAAGGGACAAAAAAAAAGAAAAAAGAAAAAAGAGGGAGCTAGAGCTTCTTCCAAACTATATTTACCTTGAGCTCATGTTAGAAGAGCAATCACAGCCAAATTTTGGTAGTAATGCTACTGCAAAACCTGGAACTAATCCTGTATTTACCAAAATGAAAGTGATTATTAGTGGTTATGTTACACTAATTTAAAGTCTGAATAAAGCTAAACTACCTGACATTTTCCATGTCCTTACTTCAGATGCAATTTGTTATCTGGCTCCTCACAACACATCCTGTGACTTCAATTCTACAGCATCTTGCAGACTATCTGAGTTACAGTTTATTTAACACTCTCTGGAGAGGTAAAGCAACTAAAGAAACTGCAACCACTTTTCTAATCTTTTCACTACATTTACTAGATTTTTATACTTTAACTACATTTGTATCTACTTACGTGCAGCTAAATTCAATGTTTTTAAGTTTAAAATATTTTTCCCAGACAAAAGGCATCCAACAAGTAAAGGATTAATTAGAAACATGGAAACTTTGTCTTACTAAGATAAATAAGATATTAAATTAAGATACTGTTGGATTTGCCAATGTCATTATTGTATTAGCTGGTGATCTGTTTACGACAAATGTATTCAGATGGTGTGTAAAAATGTACAACATAAAAAAAAAGGTTCACTAAATCACTGTATTTGTTTACAGGTCAACTTTTAAATAAAATTATGCAATTCAAGCACGAGATACTTTAAATTAAGAATTGGCTTACAATTGTTAACCTATTTGGAGCACAAACTCAGCAAAATTCTTCTTAATCATGTACAACTGTATGACTATGACTGTTGAATCAGACTAACCACAGCAAAGAATACTCACTGGTTGCACATATTTGCTATACTTTGAGCATAAACTGAACCATGAATGGTACATATACACTCATTTCAAAAATTCTGGACAACTACTTTTAAAGTATGAACTTAGCACTCTTGGTGGGGGGGGGGGGAAGGAAAATCTTTCACTAGGTAACTAATGAAAGTTACTAGCTAATTAGCACCTTATACTGCCTCACCACAAATAAGATGGACACCTAATGAAATTTCACAGATTACTGAATAGTCTTTAACATTACTTGTTACCTTTTGACAGATTTCCCAGATTTGCCCCATCAATGAGACAGCTGCTTCTCGAAGAGCCCACCTGTCTAAGAAGTGATGATAAGAAGCAGATGTCCCATCTAATTTACATAAGTGTAATTTTGCTCACTCAATGGTAAACTCACAGATATGCCAAGAGGAAAAGCTGGGGAATAGGAGCTAAACAACCCTGTAGATTCAATAAAAAAGGACAGCAAAGAGCAGGTTCTTAGGGGTACCAAATTGGCATGCAAAGTGAATAAAAATAATAGTAAAGCCCAATAAAAAAAATCAAGATTCATATACCTTAATAGTTTTTCCCTTTCTGTCTCCTACTTCTGGTTGCCTACTATGAAATCTTGTTCCACACCAACTTCATTCAGAAGACCCTTCTGGCTGCAAATTCAGGGACAGGATCTGTATTTCAGTCAAAGCACTACACTTGCTTTCTATTTTTTTTTCTTTCCTTTTTTTTTTTTTTTTTTTTTTTTTTAATTTATTAGTGAAAGCTTTCAACTTAGCATCTTTAGGAACAGGCTGTTTGTAAAAGCCAAAACTTATTTTAGGGAAAATTATCGAAGTGCATGGGCATCTCTACCTGACCAACGTATTCCAAACTGAATGCAAAATTCCCTCTTTTTTAAGCAGAAAAGTGGAAGCAGGACCCACTGAAATCTCTTTATAGTACAAAGGTTCTTCCTTTTAGAGAGAACATACAAAAGAAGAGAAAGCATTTTTTCTAAGAAATTACAGGGAGGAATTTCTTGAAGATACTGATAGAAAACAACCAGAAATAACAGCCCCCAGAATGACTGAGGTTGGTCAGGTAATTAAAGTGTGCTCCTACAAGAGGAAGAGAAACTTTGGGAATAGGCTGGAAGTGGCAGTTACAGCCAGGTCCCTTTGACTGAGTTGCATAGAGTGAAGGTCACTGTAACTGAGCTTAGAAAAAGCTGTTGTTTACTGGGAAGTTAGAAAAACTTTCAGACAGAAAAAACAGCCTGGACCACTGTGACATGTATTTCACAAACATACCATTTCTGTTCACAGAGCAGGACAAAAAAGCCCCAGTGAAACTCCTTTACAAAATATGAATTTGATAATTTGAAAGGTTATTGGCAATCCCACTAATGGAGTAATTTAGGCCTTGAAATCAAGCAAAATTAGAGATAGATTATTATGTAGCAAATTGTGTAGGAATTAAGAAAAAAACCCTAAAAAGCCAAGTGTATGTAATCTAATAAAATTCAAATAAAAATCTGCTACTTTAATTCATATATATAGAATTCTAGCAAGCTGTTTTCTAATCTACCCTCTTTAATTAATAATTTTAGAAAACTGTGTGTGTACACCTTTTTATATGTCATTATTTAACAAAACTTCAGTATTCCTACTATTCATGTTACAATGACATGCAAAGATAAGCATTACTGAAAAATAAAACAGCTAGCAACATATACATAAATTGAGTGCTAAATCTGCTGTCTGTTGGGTACAGTCCAGTAGTGACCAGCTTCTTCAGAGAAAAAAACAATCAATGCAAAACAAGGATGTATTTGTTCTAAGCACTGACAACAAATACTTGATGGTTCGTTTTTTTTCACAAAGTGATGCATTTTTTCCATTATTTCACTAAAAACTTAGATGTGCCAGAAAACTGCCAGGACCCCTAAGTATGTGATTGATTTCTGGTTTCCTCTTGCTGTGTCTTAGAAAATGATCCAAGAGAATGTGGGAACCAGCTGTAAACCAAACACTAAAATATAACCACAAGAAAAATTAAATTAACTTAATGTATCCAAAGCAGGACTTGGAGCATTCTTTGCACTGATTCTCATGTATGTAGTGACAAAAAAATGCTCAAATACTTAATCTAGCAAAAAAACCATAATGAACAATGCAAATAGTCTATTTCAAACAATGAAAGTGCTTCCAAATTATTTTTAAAGTGAAAATGTAACAGTATATAAACCCTATTAAACTCAGCCCCAAGGTGCCATAAGAATTTCTTGTACAAGTACTGGCTGAGATATTGCTTTTTTGAGAGTATTTCTGAGGAATCAAGTAGGCAGCATATTGTCCTGCACCTTAAAATTCCACAGCTTGGTACCTTTTGTAATGCTGGAGAATGAAATGAGGGAAAAATGTGGACGAGACAAAGTAGTTGGAAAAAAAATTTGCATTCATCCAGTGAAATGGCTTTACTGCAGTTAATTCCAACATTAAAAAAAACCAAACAACTTCTGCATTAATTTGAGTTTAACATACTTTCCTAAATATCTGGAGCTGACATATCATCAATACATTGAAGAAACTGCACACCCATTTATCTTGCAATCTTCTCTGACAGCTATAGAATAAGAAGGTAAGGAGGCTGTAGCAGTAGCAGAATTAAGAATCTTTTATGAAGAAACATATCACCACTCCATGGAAACTCTTGAATAGGCTCCCTGTGAGAGGAGAGAGCCTAAGGGCTAGTAGAATGCTATAGCAGAGGGACCCTGAGGTAATTCCTTCCACCTCCTCTAGGTAACAGAAAAGTGTGTCACTGACACCTGACAAAGACCAAACAAGCACATCCAGTCCATTTCTAAAAAGGACACTGGTGATCAAAAGTGATGTTGCTATTCCAAATCCTTCTCTAAAACCTGGCTTCTGTTCAACAAAAAGCAGTACTGCCATTACCATCTCAGTATCTTTCTTAGAAAAGTGTGTTCGTAGACAAGGCATCAAATAAAATATTGACATTGTCAATGGTATTCATGTAAAATTTTTAAACTGCCAGATATGAAAATTGACATGCTTAATACTACAAAAACATTTAAACTAGCATATAAAATAATGAGCTAAAAACAGAGACACATTATCTCTTCCCCAATTTTATAAATAAGTAAAATTAATTGAATTCATTAAAATTCAGACTGAATCCTTTCTTCATTTTTAGTACATAGTTTTAGAAAAAAGATCAGTAGCAGTAGTAACTTGAGGACAGACCTTATGTACTTTACAAATGTTAAAGTTAGCATCCAAACACGTTGCCTTCCATGAGTTATAAATAACATGGGGTAAAATTTTCTACCTATTGATTTCCAGTGACACAGTGCTTGAATCACTTTGAAAAACAGAATTTCAGTGTTTCCAAAAGCCTCATCTGTAATTTCTGTTCTCATACTGTGAAAATAGAAACATCTTCCAAGTTACCCTGCTTGATACTGAAACCATCTGCAAGTTCCCTGATACAAGAGGAGCAGACTTCAGAGAGGAAAGAGGACAAGCATCCTTCTGAAGTGCTTAAATTATGCACAAGACATCTAACAGACTGCTGGAAAGACCAGTTTAGTAACTTGCATCATTACTGCCCCACCTCTGGGTATCATTTTCATTGGTGAACAGTAAACAGTACCCTTCTGAGAAACACATACAGAACAGAAAATTCCTTAGACTGAAGTCATAACTCGCCCTGACACTAGACTAAATGAAACACTTCCATCATTATCTTATTTTAGAAAAACTTCAACTCACAATAAAGGTTGTGGCCATCACAAAAAGAGTGTACCAGTCTGGTACATTCTGGTAGGAAAAAAAAAAAAAAAGATTTTTACTTCACTTTCCATACAGAGACATACAAAATTCATCCCTCTCATGCTTTCATACGAAGTAATATCATACAGTGATTTCTGTAAAAGGTAGCACAATGGAGGAGACTCTTTTCTGATCTTACTCCACCTACTCAGATATATTTCTCCAGGTAAGGAGCACTATGGATAGCAAGCTGAACTGAAGAGCAATCTGAAATCATACCTTTATATGCTCCAAAACGGCTGTTGCAACATTGGTATGAAGGTCAATGAGCCTCTTCTTTTCCAGAAGTTCTGGAAGAGAGCTGAAGAGATTACATACAAACTAATGTGCTGAGTTGTGCAATTAGTTGAATTGTGTATTGTATACAGTTGACACAAAAAACCTTACAGAATCATAGAACAGTTTGGATAGGAAAGGACCTTTAAAGATTACTGAAATCTAAAACTACAGAATACAGTAGGATTGAAACTGAAAAATTACAACATATAGGTGTAAAGATTCCCATAACAGGAGGCTGTTACCCATGTGCAATGTAGTAAAACAAGTTTTTACCCTGAGTAGCAAACGCTACACAAAATGCTGGTAATTCAATATTTCTGTTGAAAGCTTGTGATCAACAACAGATATATGCCTTGCTTAACTAAACAAATAATCTAGAATTGTGGCTTATACAATCAACATTTAGTTCATGTCTGATACATATAAAAGTGTCATTATCTGCCAAAAAATGCTTATTAAATAATTAGGAAGTAATAGTAAATAATATCTCAAATAAACACAGAACTTCTGGTTATCCTGGAATAGGTGCATCTTCATAGAACACTAATTCTCTACACAAGACTAATGACTGAAATATTTTCTTTTGTGAAATGGGAAACGGAATGGTTAAGCTTACTTCATAGAAAATTTGGTACTTAAGGTGTTGTGATCTATATGACTTTCATCACTGGCACTACGGCATCACATGTATAGTAGACTGCTCAGAGTCTACACACTTCCATATTCAACAACACCCTGGAAGGTCACTGTCTTATAGCTTGACAGACCGTAAAGGCGATGAGAAGGCAATGAGGTAAACTATGTCCTGAAGAACCATGAAGCTAAGCAACCATTCTTTCTTCCTTCCTTTAAGCAATTATAAAATCAATGTTACCTATCAAGGTTGGCCATTCATGTCCCTATAGCTGGAAGGTGATGCCTTTGGAAAGGGCTGCATTTCAAAACAAAACAAAACAGAAAAAAAACCCAAAACAACAACAAAAAAAAGACAGATCTTCTATGTTAGAACACCAGGCTTTTAAATACTAACAGATATTCCAAAGCTTAAAGCTTTTGATGCTTTTCACATTCATACCTTGATGTCTAACCTGAAAGCCAGCATCCTGAGAAGTAGAGAACTTTTTTTTTTTTTAATTTTTAACAGGGGGGGCTTGGAAACATCTGCTTGTTTTTTTGAAACTGATCCATCACACCTCCTTTGTAATTCCAATGAAGTTCTAACCAGGGCATTGGTTAGAACAAACCAACTTCTGAAATTCACAGAAAGACAACTAACTAATGCAGACACATGCTGGACTTCATAGTACACTGGGTGTATCACCCCATCTTTCCTCAGAATAAATATAATTCCTTCTTCCTTCTGACTGGAGTCTTAGCAAAAGACAAAAGACTAAACATCTTCCTTCTCCAACTCATCAGTGGAATCAGATATACAATGAGGAAGAATTCTAAAGCTCAGACTTTCAGTATCATTCATGATCAAAGAATCACAGAATGTTAGGGGTTGGAAGGGACCTAGAAGATCATCTAGTCCAACCCTCCTGCCTGAGCAGGATCACCTAGACTAAGTCACACAGGAACAGATCCAGGCAGGTCTTAAGTGTCTCCAGAGAAGGAGACTCCACAACCTCCCTGGGCAGCCCGTTCCACAGCTCTGTCACCTTCACTGTGAAAAAGTTTTTCCTTGTGTTGACCCTAAATCTCTTGTGCTCCAACTTGCACCCACTGACTCTCGTCCTGTCATTGGATGACATTGAGAAAAATCTGGCTCCATCCTCCCTATACGCACCCTTAACATATTGATAGACATTGATGAGGTCCCCCCTCAGTCTCCTCTTCTACAGGCTAAAGAGCCCCAGCTCCCTCAGCCTCTCCTCATAAGGGAGATGCTCCACTCCCTTAATCATCTTGGTGGCCCTGAGCTGGACTCTCTCCAGTAAATCTCTGTCTTTTTTGAATTGGGGTGCCCAAAACTGGACACAGTACTCGAGGTGGGGTCTCACCAATGCAGAGTAGAGTGGGAGGAGAACTTCCCTTGATCTGCTGGCCACACTTCTCCTAATGCATCCCAGGATGCCATTGGCCTTCTTGGTCGCAAGGGTGAATTATTGGCTCATGGCCTGGGTCTCCAAGAGCAGGTGAGCCAATTTCCCATGCAGAGTTTTTAATGAGTATAATCTTGCCAAAATATGTTACAGTAACTACATTAATCAAAATGTAATTAATTACATGTGGTGCAAGGCAAGCAGATGCTTCAGAAAATAGATTTCACTAACAGTTATTTTAAGGAAGCAATGCATAGGTAGGTAGTTGGGTTTTTCTAATAGAAGAGTGTAAGCAAATCTATGATTCAGTTAAGATTATTCAGCTTTGCAGAGGAAATACTACAAAGCCACATGTAGAGGGCTCACACATATATACTGTGTTTACATGTGCAAGTACTTGTCTAGAACATTGCATTAAACTTTAATTATTAAGCATTTAAGTTTATTTTTAAAATTATTTATTTCAAAGGATTTTAAAAGTGAAATGACAGAAGAATCAGAAATAGTTCACAGTTAATTAAAGAATAATTCATTATTGATTACTTACCTGACTGCTGAAGTTAGCTTAGCTGTATTATCAGAAAGCATACTTATTGCTCCTTCATCCTCCCCCTCTATACCCTGGGTTTTGAGGAAGCATTTGGAAAGAGGAATAAAAAGTCATAATAAATAAAAAGATCACACATGCAAATACAGTCAGTGCATTTAGAACCTATTTTCTCATAATGGTAGTAATTTCTGGATTGTGTTTTAGATATTAAGGGGGTTACATAAACATAATACCAATGGATGCAAGAAACTGAACTTTCTCATGAAATATGGTACTTCTTTTAAGATTATGTTATGCCAAAACTTCAGCATGTGCTGGTAATTTTTGTGTGGGGGCTGAGTAGACAGGTTTAAGCATTGCTACAAGTCCTAGTATGCATTATATAAAGCACATGTAGGTGATAAAACTTACCATGATACTTTTAAGTCTTTTGACTTCATCTTCTTGGGCTCTGTAGGATTCCAGTTCTTGCTGAACAGACTCGGCTACCTCTGGAAAAGGACTAATGCAATACTCTGTATTATGCTCAGTTAAAATAACTAATTGAAAAACTAAAACTAGACAACTTGCATGATCATGATGATCATGAAAACATTTTCAGACATATCAATACACAAATCATGCAGCAGTATAAAACGAGTGAAAATAATGACATATTACTATAAGGTTAACTTAAAAATTCTAAGATATATTCACTACTTTAAATACTTTTATATGATTTTGATATTAACAATTTTGTGCTCTGTAACAAAGAGCTAATGTACAATTACTATGGACAATGAATGCTGCCAATAATTGTTCCCTAAAAAAACCCAAACGTAAAAAATATTTTCAAAGAAGCTTAAAAATAGAACTACCATATTATAAAAAATACTTAGAATTTATGTTGACTGAATTAATACAAACTCTGTACTTATACAGCTTACCTGCCCTTATGCTTTTGCCAGAATTTATCAGATGCAGTTAAATCATAGGACTTCTTATTTTTCTTCTTAGGTCTAGCACCTGCTGGGGAACTTTCAGTTCCTGTTGATTCTTCCAAGTTAACTCTATTCAAATGAAAATCCTAAGAAAGAGTAATCTTACGTAAATATTTGGTGGTTTTAAATTATTTCATGACTTTTATACTCAAACGATTGGCTTCTAGAGTATTTTCTATAAACATATTAACACAACCATTTATCAGAATTCTTTAAGAGGGCAGGAAGCAGCTTTTTAGCTAACTAAATAATAACAGCAGTGTAGGAACTCCAAAGTTACTGACACTTATGGAAGAAACAGCAAACAAAGCAACAAATGTTAATCAAAGACATGCGATTATCACAAGTGCAAGCAATCTTCTGATACCAAACTCTGAACACTGTTCTCTGTAAAAAAAATAAATGATTTAGCAATAACTGTGCTCTAACAAATGACCAAAACTTTAAAGTAACAAAAGTTTCTATTGCAAACAAAAAAAGTTGCTATGGTTGAATTTCAGTTACCCAACTACAGCAAATGTGTCAAATCTGCAAAGAATCACAGAATCGTTATGGTTGGAAAGGACCTCCAGGGTCATCAAGTCCAACCTTTGTCCTAGCATTCCTCTAACCACTACCCCATATCCTCAAGCGCCGCATCTATTTGTTCTTTAAACACCTCCAGGGATGGCGACTCCACCACCCCCCTGGGCAGCCTGTTCCAGCGCCTAACTACCCTCTCAGTGAAGAATTTCTTCCTAATGTCCAATCTAAACCTACCCTGATGCAACTTGATGCCATTTCCCGTCATCCTATCACTAGTAATTTGAGACAAGAGACCAACATCAGCCTCGCTACAACCTCCTTTTAGGTAGTTGTAGAGGGCAATAAGGTCTCCTCAGTCTCCTCTTCTCTAGACTAA